>BMAC01000387.1:109525-183906 GCA_014905375.1 Phtheirospermum japonicum | reverse complement strand
TCCCTAGGTTCGCATATAATGACATGGTTCTCATTTGAACCTAATCATATATATATATATATATATATATATATATACACTTACTAGATCTGCATCATTAATGTTGACATTGCCCATTATGCTAAGCTCATTATCATGCCTATTATTGAAATAGTTTTTACTCTCATCCTCATTATATTATAAATCAATTTTCATCTGATCCTGCATAATTAACAGTTGATAAGTATGAATTTTGTCTATAATATTTGATGATATATAAATTTATCGAGTACTTACATGAGGCATTGTTGAGAAAAATACTCTTTTAGGTTATCCAGTTGCTCTCCTCCTATTATCAATATTTAGCTTCAAGTACCAAGCATCGATGAAGGTTTGAACGACCCACTAACTTTCTGAGAGTGTCTAGAATTCTTCGTGCCTTCTTAAAATCGTTCCACACCCACTGAACATTACTTCATTGATATTTAAATAAAACATGGACATAGTAAGAGGAGAGCTCCTGAATATGCATATATCATCACAACAAACATAAAATATCATCTATAATCTCATAAATAAAAAGAAGAAGAAGAAATCCCATAAAAGTTCATCTATAAATGAGACATCATCATATAGATCATTAATATATTATCACACAAAACATGGAGCAAATATCATCAAAAATTACATATATTGTCATCATCAGTCCTAGTAAAAAAAAAAGAATAACATGTTCATATATCATCGCACAAACTATGAACATATCATCAAACTATGTTCATTATCAAAGACTTTATAATAATTCATTGTAATCTCAGAAAAAAAAAACATTAAATTAATATCTGATATATCATCACATAAACATGCATATATCATCACAAAAATCATGCACATAACATCATATATTACAAATATACATTCATCATCAGTCCTAATAAAAAACAAAAAGAATAATATATTCATATATCATCACACAGACCTTGTACATATCATCACACAGACCCTGCACATATCCTCACACAAACCATGATATCATCATCAAAAACTTCATAAAATTCATTCGTGATACAAGAAAAAAAGAGAATAATAAATTCATAATTGATATATCATCACATAGATCATGCATATATCATCACATAAATCATGCACATATCATCATAAATTACAAATATATATTCATCATCAGTCCTAGTGATAAATAAAAATAATAACATATTCATATATCATCACATAGGCCCTTCACATATCATCACACAGACCATGCACATATCATTACACAGACATGAACATATCATCACAGAAAACATGAACATATCATCAAAAACTTCATAAAAATTCATCTTTAATCCCAAAACAAAAAAGAATAAAATATTCATAATTGATATATCATTACATAAACCATGCACGTATCATTTATATGTATGTGTGTGTGTGTGTGTGTGTGTGTGTGTGTGTATATATATATATATATATATATATATATATATATATATATATATATATATTCATATTAGTCATAAGAAACAAAAATTAAAAAACTTAAGAACTACTTGCTTTTTCATTTTTTGAGTAGGTTTGAAGAACTACAATGAACGAGTTTCTCCTTCATTGTAACAAGTTTATCCGGTTTTAAACTATTCTCGATTAGAAAAGAGATCTAAAATTCAATAGCAGGTTTTTGCACTTCCTCTTTGGATTCTTTCTTTGGAGTACATTCACAATGCCATCCCTAGACTCGTCAAGTAAGCTGATTTATAGAATGTGACAAGAACTAATTTTTAGTTTGTCCATCAATGAAAATAGTGCAGTATTCAAATTCTAAAAACTAATATATTATTTTTAGAGAAATATTACACTGAATACCTTTTGAAATTAACTTCATTCAATGTGGTCACCTTCCCAACTTCATCACCATCATCCATGTTCTCTTCAGTATTCTCCTAAATAGTGGTCCCAAATTTTAAAGGTTCTACATCACCACCATCATCTTCATCAAAGCAATCATCATCATCACCATCACCATTACCATCAACAATACCACCAACATTTCCATTACCACCACCACCACCATCACCATTACCATCACCATCAACATCACCACCAAGATTAACCATCATTTTTTTTATATCTTATAGTCCTAAAGAAAATGTGGGTGGTGATATTCCATTAGGCACCTCACTCTTTGTCACCTTTTTAGGTTTTCACAATGCATCCTATAACTCAAAAACCCCGGCTGCAATCTCTGGATCATCGAACTTATCATCATCTAAGATATTACCAATTTTTTAACTTGGTGGTTTTTTAGTTGGTGATTTCTGACTTGGTGGTTTTTCGGATGGTGATTTATGGCTTAGTGCTTTATGGGTTGGTGATTTCTGGCTCGTTTTCAGATGCTCTTCAGTTAGCTCTTTCTCTTTAGAGCTCAATATTAGTTCAAAAGGTTTTATAAGGATATCATTTGTTGATTCTATTTTTCCGATCTCATCCATGACAGCTCTGAACTAATTGACTGCTTCAGTCATCTTCCCCAAAATTATCACCATTTTTTTTAACTCTTCTTCAATGTGAAAAGGTTCAGATTCCTTCTGTAAAAAGAAAAACATGAATATGCAAGTTAAATATTTTAGTTTTTCATTTTTAGGGTTTATAGTTTAGTTTTTTCATCTTAGAATCAAACACATACCTTTTTGTCATCTTCTTCTTGCTTCGCCAACTTCTCAACAACCTTTCCCCTTCCACCACCCCACACCCCACCCCACCCCACACCCCCACCACCACACACTCACCAAGATTTATTCTCCCCGTCCACTCTCTTCTCCAGTTCACTTGATACCCAATTTGAGAAAATTAGGAATATTCGTGAATTTGCTCTCTGCACCTTGACTCCACCCGGTCAAGGTACCATAACTGCATAAAAGACATTAATGTTAGAGAATTTTATTTTCTAGTATTCTATATCTCATTATACGGTAGTAATTCATATATGCTTACCAGCAAGAAAATTGCAGGTCCTGCAAAAAACTTACTCAAGGTTGTGCTTGTCTTCTACTCTTTAATTGACGAAATCAAGCAGTGGATTATGAGATTGCACCAGTTGAGATTCTTGATCTCGTTCACATCTTGAAGACATTTTAGGATCTTATAGTTTTCTTTTAGCTCCTTGTGTGACTTGAACATTGTGGTGACAAAAACACGACAAAGTCGTGTTTGAAGTCATCACCATAGTCAACCCTTGCCTGTAGAGCCTCGACAATCTTAGATGTAAAAGACTCATCATTTGTAACTCCCCAACGTTATTGCCATTCTTTCACCAAATCTTTGTAGGTAACGCCGTCTTTTGGAATATACATTGAAAAATAATATTATTTAGTTTACACTAGTAGAATAGTGTAATGAAGGGGAATTAATATAATTAATGTAAACAATTTAAGAATACCTTTTCCATCTACAACTTTTGTGATCGATTTTCCCCCCATCGGCAAGTCAAACATCAAAACTACATCATAGTTGTCTATTTTCAACTCGTCATTCTCCAGTCTAATGGAGCATCTACAGCAATCAAACTTATGCACTAGAATTTTTATCAAATCAACATGATTTTCCCGAGTTGACAGCTGCAGCATGCCACCAAACCCAATCTCCCTCACTGCCGCTTTTTTCCATCATTCAGATTCTCAATAAGCTTGAAGAGAGGATTGGGAGAGAACCGGATATATTCCTTGTTCTGTTACGTATAAATCTCTTCTTCTAAGGAGGAGGGTTTTCTAGATCAATCCAAGGTTGTTTTCATTTACGAATCTGTTGCAACACAAGCTAAAAATGAAACAAAATAACCAGAAATGTTAATACGAGTAAGTGTGTATGATGAATATGAAAGTAACATGTGATGATATGTGGCTGGTGTATGTGATGATATGTGGTTGGTGTATGTGATGATATGTGGTTGGCATATGTGATGATATGTGGCTGGCATATGTGATGATATATGATATAGAGATTTAGGATTTAGAGTTCAGTTTTCCATTTTAAGGTTAAGTTTTCTAGTTTAAGGTTTAAGTTTCTAGTTTAGGGTTTTAGGTTTAGAATTTGATTTTTCTGATGATACGTGGCTCTTATTTGTGATGATATTTGTCTGAAATATGTGATGATATGTGGCATTTATATGTGATGATGTGTAAAATAAATAAAAAATATTCATATAAGTAGATGTGTATAACATGGCATGACAGTAGTGTTTTATAATTATGGATAAAAAGGTCAAACCTCATCTGGTTTAATCCTTTCTTCATTCTCGTTTTGTTTGTTTAGCACTGCTGCAACCTGTAAATAGATAGCATATTTGTTTAATTTGTATTCGAATGTGAATATTATTTCTGTCAAAATAGAAAAATAATAAAAATAGCAAACCTTTTTCACTTTATTCATTTTAGGCAACTGTGTTTTACGATGCTTCACAGTCAAAGTTTTCTTCTCATTATTCAACTGGTTCTCTAAGGGCGGTTCCTTCACAGCCTGTTTCTCCACTTCCATTTCACAACTAGGTTTGACCATTTTGTGTTTCTTTTTCTTTTGAGAAGTTTCATCTAATGGTTTCTCGACCACTGCTTGTTTGATAATTTTCTTCTACACTCCCTTCTTTTTTCGAGTAGGAGGAACCTATTTTCCAACAACCAGTGTTGCATCACGTGCTTGAGTAGCAAGAACTTATTTAGACTTCTCCTCGTTTGTGACTTTGTACATTTTTTCGTTGTAGGTCTTCCTCTTGAAGAGTGAGCCCTGTACCAAGTGCATTACCAACTACTATTGGAACATCTAGTTGCTCCATAGGTACAATGTGTGCTTTCTTCTTCATTTATATAATTACACACAAAAAAAAAATCAAAAAATAAAGATTATCACATACAATGCACATATTATCACATAGATCATGCATATATTATCACACAGAACATGAACATATCATCACACAAAACATGCCAATATCATTATACAAAACATGCAAATATCATCACACAGAACATGCAAATATCATTATACAAAATATGCAAATATCATCATACAAAACATGGACATATTATCACACAGAATATGAAAATATCATCACACAGAACGTGCACATATCATCACACACATCATATATATATCATCACGCTAAATATGCTAATATCATCACACACATCACACACCACACACACACACACACACACACACACACACATATATATATATATATTATATATATATATATATATATATATATATATATATATATATATATATATATATATAACCACATAGAATATGCAAATATCATCACACATATCATATACATATCATCACAAACTTCATAAAAACTCATATATAGTCCCAGGAAAAAAGAATAAAAGATTCATAAATGACATATCATCAAACAAATCATACATATATCATCAAACAAAATATGCACATATCATCAAAAACTACATATAACATCTGAAGTTAAACTGGGAGTTTTAATAAAATCATAGAATCCTAAAATTTTCAACACATGTCAATCGATGGTTGAACCATAAAATCGAAAGCATATAATTAAATAGATGAATCAACATCAATCAATGATGAAACATCATCAATCGATGGTTAAACCCTAGAACCAGAAGAATCGGAAACATATTATTAAGGTTTATTGGGGTTTTTGTTATGAATCAACATCAATCGATTATGAAACATCATCAATAAATTATGAAACATCATCAATCGATGATGAAATATCTACCAATTTGTGAACTAGTGAAAGACTAAAAGGGAGAAAACTCAAAAACTTACTGTAGAAATCTGCTTTGTGTGTTGACAGCAGAATTGGCAAACCATTGGATAAGATGAAGACTTCCGAAGAAATCTGCTTTGCATGTTGAGTGAAACTTTTTCCTTATCGAAAAAATGAGTGTAGGTTGAGTGAGAAACCAAAAAGGTAAGGTTGAGTGTTTCTGGAGGGAAGCATGTGCACGTGCGGACCGAGTATAAGTTGGATCACCCTGCAAGGTGCACTTGGGTCCATGGTATACTCACTTGTATTTAGAACGGGTCGTGGATATACGCACCCCATAATTTTATTGACCCCATAATATTTTGGATAAAAATAGGTATTGTTGAAAAGACTAAGATAACTTTATTATAATATAAAATTATATATTAAATAAAACAATTTTCTCAAATGGTTCGAAAAATAAAGCAGAACAACGTGTTTGGAAAAAAAATTACGAACGCAATATTTCCAGAACAACTTATCGTGTTCGAGTTTTTTTATGAACTACACAACGTGATCGAGTTTTTTTTATGCACATACATAAAATGTTCAAAATAAAAATTCAAGCATATGACTCTGGTTCGTGAAATCAGAGTCGAACGCTAGTAAAAAAAATCTAACAAATATCATACATACTTAATATTCAAACCAAACTGTATGACCTACATAATTGAATCAAATAAATTGTTGACCCAGATACATAGATACTCTCTTTGTTGTGGTTTTCACAAATTTTTTCTAGCTTTTTTACCTTATTCTTCGTGTATTTTTCCTTCATCCTCTTCTTCGCATTTACTTTCTTCTCATTTATATGAAACGACTTTCTTTTCTTTTTCTTAGGTTTTACCTTCTTTTTTAAAATATTACATAGGGGTAAAGTGGGAACTGTGGACTTGGGTACACCTTAGAGGATGCATCCAGTAATTTAATTTATCATCACATATAATTGGTACATATCATCACATCTAACTGGTACATATCATCACATATAACTGATACATATCATCACAAACAACTGATATCCTAAATTTAAAATTTAAAATCCTAAAATAGAAAACTAAACCCTAAAAATGGAAAACTAAACCCTAAAATGAAAAAATAAATCCTAAATATTGAAAACTACACCCTAAAATGAAAAATGAAACCCTAAATCCTAAATTTCTGTCATATATCATCACACATAACTGACATATATCATCACATATAATTGATATATATCATCACATATAACTGGCATATATCATCACATATAATTGGTACGATGGTAGATTTTTGTCAGGACCCTAAAAGGAAACTAAACCCTAAAACGGAAACTAAACCCTGAAATGGAAACTAAACTCTAAAAATGGTAAACTAAACCCTAAAATAGAAAAGTAAACCCAAAAATGGAAAACTAAAACTAAATTCTAAATTTTTGTCATATATCATCATATATAGTTGCCACATATTATTACGTACAACTGATATATATCATCATATATAACTAGGCGATAATATATTTTTGTTGGGTGCACCTAGCAAGGTGCACTCAGGTCTATGTAATAAATTGCCGTAAAATGGGGTGTTTGTGGGGTTGATTTAATAAAATTAATATATTTCAAAAAAGAATTGGGTGTTCTTAACAATTGGGGTCAACTAATAAAATTATGGGGTGCGTATATCCGCATCCATTCAGAATTTTATGAAAATAAGAAACCTTATTTATCTATCTATCTATGGGCAACACTTTTGTTAGCCCTTATTAACGAATCATTTGTCAGGCCACGATTTTGTATTAATATATTAGAATATAAAAATTAATACATTATAGTAAAAGACTAATATATCATAGTATCAATCATGGTACAAAAATTAATACTTTTGAGTACAAAAATCAATATATCATAGTATCTAGTCAAATGGTCTAACGGGTCATGACCCGTCAATTTGGCCTAACGCAAGTGTTTCCCCATATATAAGTTAGTTTATTTTTTTAATTAAAAAAGGATTAATTTTTTTTTAAAATATGTAGGAGTTTTCTTAATATTATTGGGATAGATACCCTAATTAATATTAATAAGACCAATAAGAATTAGTATTACAAATATAGTTTTCTTTTTTAATTATGTAGTAATTTTCTTAACATAGTTAGTATAGTTACCCTAAATAATATTAATATAAATATAGATACATACACACACACACACACACACACACATATATATATATATATATATACATATATATATGTGTGTGTGTGTGTGTGTAATCACTTATATATTATTTTTTGTTTTATTGTGATTTTTTTGTTATTTTATTTTATGTTTCTTTGTATTTTTTTCTTTGTGACTCCAGCAATATCAAATTTGTCACTTTTCTCAAAGAACTTTGATCACTTTTTTTTTTTAATTAAATTATAAAAAAATGCGCAATACAATATCATTTAATATTTATTTTATTGGCTATCAATAAAATATTTATCAAATATTATTACAATTCAATACTTTTTTATTTGAATTGATCTTATAAAATAATGTATTTTGTTACTATCTCAGAAACGGTGCAAAATAATACAAGTGTTAACCCAGCATCGAGTGAAATGAACATTGTGGTATCAATTATAATAGATTTGGAAAAATCAGCTAATTATGAAACTAAAAAGGGGAAGGATGCCTTTGAAAGCAAATGTTGCTAAAGACGGTGATCTTAAAAGCATTCATGTCATACATAGTTTCTATCGAAGTTCAGAATCGAATTAATTATATTAAGTATGCATTTACGTTTTACATACCAATCACTTCAACTTCATTTGAATATTTATATTTTAGTTAGTATACTTATAATATTATTTTCTCCCGTGTATAGGCAGGCAAAAATGAAGGAAATTCTCTTCATACCGAAGTTGCAGTAGACATATAATCCATGCTGAATAGTAAAAAATAAATTGGTTAACTTGTTTAGAATGGCTAAAAACATTTAGAGATGGTGTTATGGAAGTGAAATTGCATCTACTCAGGAGAAGAGGCAAGGGTGGAAGGACGAACAATATTCCAGAAGTGGACGAGCTTTCTCTATTGGTTGTTGATGATCCTAATCCTCAAAGTGGTAACATGGATATTGTAGTAGAAAAGAGATCTAGTAATTTGAAGCTTATCAACGAGTTGCATCCTTCGTACCTTACTCTAGAATATCTATTTCCATTTCCTTATGGTAAAGACAACTACTGGTAAGATAATATCTTTTTCTGAACATCAAAAATCTAGAAAGCAAGATTATAAAATATGTGAGACAGAGGGTGATGCGACCAAAAATATTGGTGCCTCAAGAATAGAGAGTATTGAACTTGAATATATAGTCAGCGACCTGATTAGCCTTCCGAAAGCTCCTAGCGACCTGATTGATCCTTCCTGCAAAATAAAACCTAAGCCAAGGCGGTAGACGGCCTCCGATGCTTAAGTCAGAAAGCGTTCGAGTGAGATACGAGAGCTAAGACGTAGGATGTGAAATCAACTTAGAGAGAAAAGAATGAGGTCTGAGTCTTCTTTATATAGATTGGAGATGTGTTCCTAATCTAGGATTCTCATCTCCTATTAAAACTATAATTCCATAAATAGCGACCGACTTAGAATTAGGATTACTCCTGCATGCTAAGTTTCCATAGATGTGGAAACTCTCGCTAAATTACCGATAAAGACATGGGCGCATAACCATGTCCATAAGTATAATTCGCCGGGACCCAATAAAATAATCGGTAGCAGCCCAACAGGACCCAAAAACCATGAAATATAGCCCGCAACACCGAACTACTACTCAGTGCCGAGCTACCATAATATCCCTTATACCATAAGAGCTCGCCACTCTTATACGAGAGGTCGCCACTCCACAGGATAGCTCGCCTTCCTCCCAGATGAATTACACCTTCTAGAGGATGAGGTCGCTTAATAAATCCGTACAATACTTGCATGCTTGCCGACGTGAATATTTGATGTCGTATGAGCTAGTCCCCCATATTTGGTTGGTTGAGGTAGGAAATCAAGTAGAATTTAATCATGAGTTAACCCCAGAAATCAATTAGGCATGTCTCTTGGTAAAAGCGTAAAACCATAAGCCATCGCTTTGTATTTAAGAACATTAAATGCGCTTCTGCAAAATATAGGACACGCGTCAAAATCCCATTACCTCGTAATATTTTTAATCCCGTGGGCCAAAAATAAAAGGCCCACAATAAACCCTACCAAATTTCCTGCTATCAAAAATCTCTCCTGTCTTTTCAGCTTTTTGGGCCGCTCCCTATACACGGCACCCTTTCACCTTCAACATACACATTTACACAAAAACAAACACAAATCTACGCCATTTTTTCCTGCAAAAATACCTTCAGATTTCTGCATAACTCACAATTACGACCAACTACACCAGATTCATCAATCACCATTATGAGTAAGTCCCCCTAATCCATTATCTCAATTGTTTCATTTCCTTATAATTGTTCTCTGAGTGTGAATTTTATTTTTCTTTTTTAACGATGAACATAGCTCCACCTACCTCCGATTCTCAAAACCCTAATTCTCCAATCCTAGATGCACCATCTGATACCGAATCAGTAGAAGTTCTTATCAAACGTCCGAATAGAAAAAGAAACACACCTGCACCCCGACCCGATTTGACCGATGAACCAGAAGAAGATATCTCTTGGTCTGAACTCGAGGCTCAAACCAGGGCCTTAACTGAACTCATCTTCGAAGGCATCCCCATAACACAACTAGAAATGCCTTCAACTTCTCGACCCAATTTTTCTTCACCATGGCTGTAACCGTAGTACAATCGTCGGCTCACGTCGACTTGCCATCACTCCTGCGAGGCACCCGAGTAGCCATAGAAAGCCCCTAGCTACTCCCCGACTTAAGTAACCTTGAAGAATTCCTCAAATTCCTCAATCTCCCAGAGACCGCCAAACCTATTTTTCCTAAAGCTTGAAAAAACGACCCGGATCATCCTCCTCCAGATCATATCACCCTTTTTGACGAACTCCTAAAAGCGGGATTCAGATTTCCCCCACATTGATTTTTGATTGCCATATCGAATAAGTACAGAGTCCCCCTTCTACAAATGACCCCTAATTCCATTAGATTCATAACTGGGTTTATAACTTTGTGTACTTACCGTAATGTACAGCCTCACCCAGGTTTTTTTCCATTTTTGCTTTCAAATATAAAACCAAAAAAGTTCTTTCTACCTTTCTTCACGTCAAAAAATGCGCTTTTTAGTGAACCCATCATCCAAAGTGCACGAATGGCGTAATAAATTCTTTTTTATCCACAATACCGAAGCCTAGCTATTTTTTACCGAATGGCAAAATTCAACTCCTGACCAAGACGCAGCACCCTCTTCTAAAAAACAACTTGCCCTATATCAACAGTATATCGACCTGCTTTCTGAATGGAGCAAATGCCCCTATAATGTGATGAGACTCACAGAGTGGGAGAAGGTCTATTCCTTCTAAGGCTTAGACAGCGACCTCCGGAAATAGTGAGATCTACATTTTGGCAGGTTTTATCATATTTAAATATAGAAATTCTAATTATTGGAGTCTCATATTTTTTGTTATTTAATTAATCCCAATTCACTAGAAGAATAATTATATTAATAATTCCTAAGAAATAGATATATAAATACACACACATATATGTGTGTGTGTGTGTGTATTACATATTATTATCTGTGTATGAAAATTGGCCTAGGTTTCGCCTAGGCTCTAGGTAGACCTAGGCCGAGGCGATTTTGTCCAAATAGGTGAAATAAATTAGATCGGCCAAAAACCGGGTTAGACAAGTGCCTAAGCGCCATTGGCGTAGAATTGGGTCAGGCAACCAATTTGGAAAGCAAAAACCAGACCTAGGCGGTATAAGCACCCTAGGTGTCCAAAATCAAGCAGAAGTGAGAAAATTGAGAAAAAAAAATAAAAGGATTTCTAGGCAGCGCTATGCTCTAGTCCGTCGCCCACTAGCCCCTATCAATTTCTACAATCTTGATTATTATAGGAATCTGAGAAAAAGTAGGAAATAAAAATCTAATCATAATCCTAATTTTAATAACAATGGTTCTTTAAAAAAAAAGTAAGAAGCAAGAAATCAGAATATTTCCTCATCCTAATCGTAATCTTAATCCTAAAAATCTGGATTACTAAATATTAAAATATAATAAATCAAATTATAGAAGTCCCATATTATTTTATTTCTAATTAATTCTCACGGCAGCACTCTTGTCAGACCGAACTAACGGACCAATAAATCATAGTACCAATATATCATAGTATAAAAACCAATACATCATAGCACGGGTCGGAAATTTATGAAAAATCAATACTTTCGAGTAAAAAACCAATACATCATAGTACAAAAACCAATAAATTATAGTATCGGGTCAAATGGTCAAACGGATCATGACCCGTCAATCTGTCATAACACAAGTGTTTGCCTAATCATAATATACTAATAGAATATTCAAGTTTATAATTCATATATATATATATATATATATATATTTTTAATACAGTATAATATTTGATCTTAATTTTTTTTTATTACGATCATTAATGAGATGTATGTATAGTCTATGGTGCATCTATTATTTTAAATTTGAATCAGAATTTTAAACTTGAATTATGAGAAAGGTGTTGATTCAACCAGACTGACTCTTCTTAGAAGACTACGATAATAACTATTGGTCATTTATCATCTCCAAATTTGAGTATCAGGAACAACTATCATTTCAAAGGTCAAAATAATTTACTTTGGATCAGTGGTCTCACACTAATTGCAACTACAATCAGTGTCCACAGGAAATACATGATTCTCAATATGCTACATTATTTTTTGGAAACTATATTTTTAACCCACTTAGAAGGAAAGTTTACAGAAAAGCCCTGTATCTTATTTTCTAATGTATCACATTCTGGATTTGGAAAAAAGAAAAGAAAAGAAGAAGAAGAAGGTTTTTGCAAATGTCATCAAAGAGAAGTTATGGGAACCCTATTCACCAGGTCCAACAGTATAATTATAGAAAGGGATGATTACAATAATTATCCATGAAGTTTAGCCTAATTATAAGAGGACTAATTATTTTTCAAAATTATATATTCTCACCTAAATATTTATTTGAGATTACGGATGTTTTAATACTATGTGTTTTTTAATTAAATTCAAAGTCTTATTGTTTGGTGTGAGAAATGGATTCAACCAAAAACTCATTGGTATTCATTTTATAATATTTAGATTATTTCTATGTTAAATAAATCAACCTTTAATGATTTTTACGTGAATGTTGATTCTTTTTTTTTTTTTTCTTGAATCATGAATATTGATTGGTTTTGTTGAGAAGCTGGAATCTAATTCTCTAAAATTCTTAAACAGTTTTGCGCATTCCGATCGATGTTCTTCTTACTGGTCTTGTTGATATCTTTTGACTCTCACATGAATCTCATTGTATTGTGATTTTTATTAATTATTTTGTGTGTATTAGTGTGTATAGGTTTTTTTTCTTGCACTTTATGTTGAACGTGAAAACATCTATTTTGGTCGATGTTGCAATTTTTGTAAATGAAGTTGAGACATATCATGAGTTATTAAGAAATGAAGTAGTTCAATTATTAATGATGGGTCAATACATAAGGTATGATTTATAGTTTATATAATTATATTATTCAAAATGAGAATATTTGATGCTTCTAATATTAGTCTGCTTTAATAATGAAATTTGGAGAAGATTCGTGCGTCTATCCCTTTTTCTGAGGAACTTTCAAACATTGTTTTAATTAGATATAGAATGTTAGCGTAAATAAATATATTATTTTTTATGTGAAAATCGGTATTGTTATGTTTATTTAGTTTTTCAATCTATGTTTTCTGGTTATTTTTTATTATTATTTTTTCATACGGAGCCTTTTTTATTAGTTTTACACACACACGCAATCCTTCTCACATACGTGTCTGAATGTCACACTTTGTCTGACAAATAAAGAAGTATGATACTTCGTTTATTTATTTGTCATCCGAGCCTAACCTTATTTTAATATTTTCTTTTATTATATTTTGTCTAATTTAATTTTCTTTTCTTTATATGTAATTCAATATTTTCTTTTTATTTTCCTAATAAAATATAAATAAGTAATATATAATTAGGAGAAAAATAAATTAGTTATCTTAATTCAAAGATAAATTAATATAAGATAAATATTAATTAAATAGCTTAATTATGAAAATAATCTAAATAAGTTGTATTTATAATAGTTCTCTTTACTCTTAATATAAAATATATATAACTCCTATATAATTAGAAGAAGAAAAAATCTAAATTAATTATCTTAATTGAAAGATAAAGTACATATAATTTAACAATTAATTAAAAATTTTAATTATGAAAATAATTAAATAAGTTGTAAAATAATTTTATTTTTTGAGTTTTAAATATTTATATAGGTAAGTTATGAGTTATCTGCAGTAATTTAAGTATGTAATTAAATATTATTTACGAATTCAATATAAGGATAAAAAATATAAATAATAATTAATTAATATTGATTAGACATAGGTACAATAGAACACGGGTTAAAAGTATGAAATCTATTGAATTTTTCTAAATATTATTAACGAACTTAATCTAAACATTGAATTACAAAATTATTTAATAATAAATAAATAGTAGATAGATTATTAGACACGGGTTGATAATGTGATAACTTTTGAAGTTTTTAAGTATGTAAATAAAATTATTAACGAACTTAATCTAAATATAAAAATAAAATTATTCAATAATAAAATAATTTATAAATAGTGATTAGACATAAGCACAAAACATCTGTTGAGATAGGTTTTTTATTTTATTCATCTTTTGATACATTCAAGATGGTATATGGTAAATTTCGGTGCATCATGCACTCAATTCTTTTTGTGTGATGAATATATATGTCCAGTGCCATTAATATAAGTTATATATGTGGTGAATATGGTTATCAGTAACACGAATCTTCCTGTCGAAGTGGTAGTCGAGACTCAATCGACGGAAAAGTGTAAGAATGCATCGATGAGATTCTTAAACACGTCCCATCAAAGATGAATATATATGTTTTGTGCGATAAACATTCAAACACATATTAATACAAAACATACATATTCATTGCACATAACATCCATATTCATCACATATAACATCCATAGTTATCATTCGTAAAGAAAATCTTCAATTCTCCCGATATAAAATTAATATAATACAATCATATTCATTGCGCAAAATATTCATATATCACAACACATAATATACATATTCATTACACAATAAAAAAATTGAAAATCGGTACACCAAACGTTTTGCACCCAGGCGCATGGTATGACCCAGGTGCCTGGTATAAGTAATACTAAACTAATAATATAAACATACAAACTTATAGAAGAACTGGGACAATACCTGCATATAAAACATTAAGTACATTACTCATTGAATGTAATACTTGGTGTAGCTGAGCAAAGACACTGGGATAGATAATTTACGACAGCTCACAAAAGATGATTCCAATCATTCAAATGAAAACCTTGTTTATATAATAATTTGAGATGGTCAAATAGGCAAAGGGGAAAAAATACAACCACAACTTCGCCAGGTCAAAAATACATCAATTTTATGAACAGAATGCTTGGGCTTATTTCAAGCGGACGAAACAGATGGATGAAAATACAAAGATATGAATACCAATGATAATTGTAAATGGGAAACAATGAGAACAGAATAAAAGCTTCATTTTTGGGGCTAGTTTATGGCGTGATGGGTCAAAACTGCAACACTAATTCGTCATCACATTCCAAAGAAAATCTACCTGGAAACAAGATTTTGAACTCAGCGACATAAATGAAAACAATTGCTCTAAAACATTGCTACAACCCAACAAAAATGAAAAACACAAGTGTATCAGAGTTCCATTTTATAACCGGAAATTAAACAGAAAAGGATGTGATCCCAATATGGCATTTATTCCCAAGAGATTTCAGCAACAGCAGGTGCTCCGTCAACAACAGGAGCTGCCATTGGCGGAGCAGTAGCTGGGTCCCATCCACCACCTTCAGCAACACCTGAAATAAATACCACCATTTTAAGCTGACGTATAAAGAATATCTGATTTATTTAATGAATCAATTAAAGAAATAGGAGAACATAACTGCTGAAAGCAAAAGATTTGGTCCAAGCAAAAGAAACAATAGCTTAGCTTTAATATAATTCATATGCACAACCAAACACATGCAGAGGGGTTTCTACTATAAAACAACATGAATTTCTCTATTTCTACTCCAAACACTGAATTAATAGATACTATAACACAAGTTTCATCCGAACATACAGGATACCATTCATAAGGACTGAATATGAAATATATTATTATTAAAACGGACTAGCAGTCTTACTAAAGAAACATAATAAATTACTAACCTGCAGCAGGATCAGTCCAACTACCAGTTGCAGCAGGAGCTTGCACATCAGGAGTCCATTGAGACTCTGGGAATTGGCTACTGGACCAATCACCAGCAGCAGCAGTATATTCGTAATCTGCAAGAGCCGGGACATCCTCTTCTTGTTCTTCCTTAGACTCCTCAGGCTCCCTGTAGAAGAACAGATCAACCTGCCATTGCAAAAAAGAAATTCCAAGTATGTCTGAGATAATCAGACTAGACTAGAATAAAAGGAAACAACAAGTGCACATGATGAAACTTGTATTTTATTTTACCATGACATCCCATTTGTGTCCAGGTGCAACTTGACCACGCATCTGCAGCACCATCCTGGCCAAGAGCCAGAAGAGGCAGCCAATGCTGTGTTTCCCTTTGTTGTTGGCCGGAATACCAATATCAACATACCGCATTGGAGAGTCGGTGTCACAGAAGGCAATGGTGGGAATGCTAGACAGAGCGGCTTCTTTAATTGGCTGCGCGTACACACACACACACACACATATAAAAAAGGCAACTAACTACATCAATCAAGCAACTACATCTAGTCTAGCAATACATATAAAACTAACCTGGTGGTCAGTCCTTGGATCAGTGAGAATCAGAAGTCTGGGCTCACTAAAGGAGGTCTGAAGCTGATTGGTAAAAGTACCAGGGGTGTGACGTCCAGCAATTGCATGACATCGAGTATATTGGGCAAACTTGAGCACAGCTCTCTGACCATAGGGCCTCGCAGACTGAACAATGATGTCTTGAGGATTCTCTATTCCAACAATAACCCTCGCAGCCATCTGAAGCTTTTCCCAAGTCTTTCCAACATTGATGATATAGATACCTCAACCACAATAACAAAATTATAACACCACTTTATTATCATATCAATATATTAGTACTTTATTATCACTGGCCAAATATACTTTGGGAAACTTACAACACCAAAAACTCAAAAAGAAATCAAACATCCTAGCTGAGTCCTGGCAAATATCACAAAGTTTACATGAAATGATATTTTTTAGTTTATTCTCAGATAATTAAGGACAAATTACACAAAAGATAATTAAGGACAAATTACACAAAAGACAAGCAAAAGATAATTAAGGACAAATTACACAAAAGACGCCAAAGTAAAACAGAAAAAGCAAACAAGGCAAGGCCCAGCTGAGTCGTAGCGAAATCACCAAGTTTACATCAATAGTAGTTTTACATATACTTGCTATTCACAAAACCTAACAAATCTGTCAAGCACGCAGATGTGCAAGAAAGTAATACATGAATCTAATGGTTGTGTATATACCAATGATGGGAGTGTAAAAAATAGAGAGAACAAAGGACAATATATCACATCGCATCTGCAATAAATAATTTTATAAAGAAAACAAATGAACAGGTATATTATCTATATATATACCATCAGTTCGACGCTTGAAAACGTAGCGCTCCATCTGAAAATTGCAGTTTTTGGTGCCGAGGTGAACTTCAGCCGAAAGCATCATCCGTATGTCCTTCTCCATGGTCGACGCCGCCATGTTCTATCAGTGTTTTGCTCTGGACTAATAGAATAGCTTGAGCTATGCTTTGTGAAAATGTAGCCAATAGAGCGACTTATACAAAACCCTAGTGGGCTTACTAGACCATTGGATCTTACTAGATCCGACGATGTTGGGTTGGACTTTCCCAAGTAAGAATGCCAAAAATAACTAATTTTTTTTAAATATATATATATTTTTACCTTCTTAATTTAAACATAATTAAGTTTTACATTTTATTTAAAAAATACAAACTAATTCCAAAATACACCCAATTTTTATATGGTTTTCAATTTATTTTATACTCAAATAATTAGATAAGTAAACCTGAAAAAAAAAAAAAAAAAAAAAAAAAAAAAACAAAAAAAAACGTATGTTTATATGGTTGCAGTTTGTTTCCAATTGATTTTTGTCAAAAACAAATGTTTCTATATGGTTTCAACTTGTTTTCAAAGTCGACCCTATCAAAAACAAAATATAAATAAAACATGTATTTTTATATGGTTTCCGATTTTACCCCTGACCGGCGGATCCAACCAGGTTAACCAAGAACCGACCACCAGTCTGGTTCGATTTGGGACCTAATCTGAGTGGCGATAAAACCATTGCCACCCGTTAATAATGGAGAAAATTCAGAAAACAGGAAACCCCTAGATCGTTGGGGCGATTTGGGACCTAATCTGAGTAGCAAAAAATTCGGGAAAACAAGAAACTCCTGGATCATTGGGGCGATTTGGGACCTAATCTGAGTAGCAAATAAAACCATTGTCTCCCGTTAATAATCAAGAAAATTCGGGAAAACAGGAAACCCATGGATCGATAGAGCCTATTTGGATTAGCATTCATTGGGCTTCTGAATTATGATATTCAAAATTTTGTAAATAAGTAAGAATTCTTATTTGTTATTGGATTAAGAATACTTGTTTGTTAGAGGATTCAGAATCCTACGACTTCAAGAAATAAATCAAAATTCTTATTCTTTTAAATTTTTAAAAATAAAAAAATAACAATTTCTAACACTCCACGGTAGGGTATCAGTGAGATTGGGCCTCTCCTTTTATACACACTCATTTTCTAATATTTACCTATAACAAACGATGTGGGATAATCTCTAAAATGAAAAGGTACAACTAATTTGTGGGCGGAGACTAATATGGTGTGATAGAAGACATTTTGATTGAACTTGTATCTCTTCATTTCATAATACATTCACCTTTTTTTTAATAAGTTGGGTCAAGTGGTTGGAAAGTAGAAGATAAATCCCAAATAACTTGAGAGGTATAGGGTTCGAACCCTTGTCAACACCCTTATAAAGGGTTAGTGATACCACTTGAGCTACAAGCTCGTGGTACATTTACCTTATTCTTAGATTATTATGCACTCAACATCATATCTCCTGCTGCATTTGGTTAATGAAATAAATATGATTTTAAGAAATAAAGATCAACATATCTCATATTCTTAATTACTAGTTCCAGTTTTGATGCCAATGAAGTAGTCTCATGGACATGTGACAAATAAAACACCTCAACACCTCATACTTTCCATTGCTATCGCATTATATATACGTGAAACAGGCAAAAGAAATCCGACTTAGGATTAGTAGGGAGGTGCGCACGAGTTTCTGGCCATTTTATGTCATTAAGAATTAATCGTTCCATGATCGTAAACACCTTAGCCTGGGGATAGGCCAAAGGTGTGAAACCCCCATCCCTCCAAATCCCTCATATCTAATTTAGGTGCTACTCTTCCACCTGTATTACCAGTTAAGAGACCACGCACTACTCGTCTTGGTTCTCTTCTGATATTCGACCTCTTCTATTGATTACTTCCTGTCTCCGTGACTTCCATACCAAACCGCAGGTGATGCTCTTCTTCAACTTCCTCCACCTGTATATATTTATTACATCGCTCCAAGATCTCATCATATGTCTTCGCAACTTTTTTAACTAGAGATTTACGTAAATCCTCCCTCCTTAATCCCTGATGTAATGCCTCTGCTTTTATTTCATCTATAGCAGTGGTTACCTCTAGTGTGGCATTAGTGAACCTGTTAATGTACTGCTTCAAGCTTTCATCTGGTCGTTGCACCATTGTAAAAAGAGACTGTGCAGTCATTGTATGTTGCTTCACGCTGGAAAATTGCTTCAAAAAGGCGTCCCGTAACACCCGAAAGCTAGTAATTCTTCCTCGCGCCAATTGGTGAAACCAACTTTGTGCGATTCCTCTTAAGGTAGATACAAAAGCCCGGCATGCTACAGCATCCGTATATCCATGTAGAATCATCTCATTCTCAGAGAGTTTCATGTGTTGGATTGGATCTGTCAACCTATGATACTGAAATTCCAATGTTTTATAGCACAGCCTGCAATATATCATCCAAAAAAGGATGTCCTTTCTCCTCGTCAGGTTTTTCTCCCTCCATTCGCCTCTGCAGAGCTAGCAATGCTTCTTGCATATCCCTGAATGCCTTAGTGCCTGTCCCGACCTCATTCTCTCCCTTCTCTTCTCGATACCGACCTCGACTTTCTTTCCTTAGACTCGCCATCTGTGCTCGAGTATTCGGGTTCATCCTCCCTAGTGTGCTTACTATGTCGCTGACCTCGATGTTTATAATATTTTCTCCCCAACCTTAGCTTCTTTTTATATTTATACTTCCGAGTGCGGGAATCTGAGGATGAGGTGGAGCTGGAGTAATTCGCATATCTTCGCTTGCTCAAGCTCCCCCTCCGCTCACGGGATGGTCTCCACGATGGAGATCCACTTCTTCTTTGTTTTTCGGTAATTAATTTCTGCACGTGCCCATCATCTGATTTATCAACTTTCTCTCCTGTCGTACCCAGCTCGCCTGCTAGATACTTGTTTAGATCTTCTTGTTTTTCCAGAGGTACAAATTCCATAATCCCTTCCAAGAATCCTTTATTGATTTGACAAGGCTTGTCTTTAGGTAACTCTTTCCATTCCTTCGTCCCTATGTAGACAGTTTTTTGCGCGATGACTTCCGGAGTTTTCTCCTGTTGCTCTCCTTTAGGTTCTTTCTCTTTTTGTTTCTCTTGCGAGGGTGGTGGCGTGACAGACAGATTCTGAATCGTTGGTCCTCCTGGGGGAGGTACCAGTCCGTCTTTTATCTGCTCTCCTTTATAGATTTCTTTGTTCTTTTTCTTTGATTTGCTGGATCCAGGACCAAAATCCAAGACCCTGGGTGGTATGTTTTTGTCCTTCATATTGTGTTTGTGGATTCTCTCACGTCTTTCGCCCAAGGACTCATTGTCCCTCTTTCCCACAGACGGTGCCACTTGATGCGACCAAAAAGATTGGGTCACCAAGATTTTGAGGTACTAACCTCAAGTATGAGATCAGCAACCTGAATAACTCTAAATTACGTCGCAGCGACCTGATTGATCTCCAAGAGCCTCTTGGCGACCTGATCGGTCCTGCAAAATAATACCTCAGCCAAGGCGGTGGACGGTCCCGACGAAGGTCCTCCGATGCTTAAGTTAGATAGTGCGAGAGATATTTCGAGAGCTCAAACGTGATAAAAACTTAACATAAAAGTGAGGCTTGAACCCCTTTATATGGACAAAGAAGTATTCCCCAAGCTAGGGTTACCTTCTCCCACTATAATTCCATAAATACCACAACCGACTTAGAATTAGGATTTCTCCTGTATGCTAAGTTCCCATAAATAATAGATCTCTCGATAAATTACCAGAATAGGCCTGGGCCTATGATTCTTTTAATATAGTTCACCGGGACCCCACAATACCATCCATACTAGCCCATTCGAGCCCAACAATCATAAAGCCCAACACCCAGCGCCGAGCAACCACTCAACGCCGAGCTGGTAAAACCATAAGAGGTCGCTACCATATATGAGAGCTCGCCACTCCCATACTCCAGGTCGCTACTCTATAAAACAACTCACCTATCTCTTAGAAATAATGCTCCTTCCGAGAAATGAGGTCGCTTACCATAAATACCGGCATATAGCTTGCATGAATATTTAGTGTCGTATCACCAATCATCTTTATTTTTTACTAGGATTTCAGTTTATTATTCAATTTTGGCGAGTTCTTATTATTGACATTACCTTGCTCTCTTTATAGAGCAGGGGAGTTTGAAACGACATAATGGAGAAACAGAGATGGTTAAGTAGGATAACAATCGACAACTTAATTCAAAGGTATCTCAAAAGCTCAATGCATGGTGCTTTTATTTTTCAATTTTTCTATTTACTACATGGAAACAAGCTTTGTTTGACACCAATTTCAGTTCTTTTGGTAGCTCAAAACTATCGTTATTTAGTAAACGCTACAAGATTTTAAGGGCCTTATGGCAGGTTAATAGGAAGGTTAATAACCCAGGTACATGTATATTGTACAGTGCGATTATTAAAATCTCCAAAAATTATATTGAGCTGGTCCTTTATTAACATTTTATTATATAATGCTTTATTTTGGATTTAAGAATGTACATCATGTTTCATTTAAGGAAAAATTGCAAAAAACCCCAATAAGTAGGGGGGTGGCACTTTCATACCACTAAGTTTATGTGGAGGCAAAAATATCCCATAACTTAAAAAAACACGAAATTTGACCTCACTAGTCGCCGGAAATTCGAAAATCTCACAGAGTTAGTCACGTGAGGGGCATGTGCAACTTCAATTTGGGGATTTTCTCAAAATCTGGTGAATTTCACCAATTTTGACTCAATTTTGAGGAAGTCGATGCTGACGTGGCAAATGTGGGACACACGTGAATTTTGGGGGGAAAACTGAAGGGTATTGTGGACATTCTCAAAATAGATTTAATAAATAATAAAAAGAAACCCTAAACATTTAATAAACACAAAACCGTTTTCTAAATAACCAGATCCACAAAATTCATTTCCTCCCCCAATTTGAAAAACTCGAAGAACCCTAATTCAAAAAAATAAAATAATAACAATCACTTACATTCACCGTAGGAAACACATGATTTGTGGGGGATTAGCCTCGCAATGCTGTTAATTACACAGCCGATGGGCCATATCCTTCCCATGCCTCGCTATTTTAAGTTTTCTAATTTTTTTCTCACGATAATTTTTGTTTGTGTTGTTCGATTTTATGTTTTTAATGTTGTTGTCGAGTGTTAGTAGTGTTTATTGCATTAGGTGGGTAATAGTTGTTATTTTTGTGATTATTTTTATACCTTCGGAAGCCCTAGGTTTTTTATATGAGTTTGGTTGCCGACTTGATTCATTTTTTTATGTGAAATGGCCCCCATTTGTATTGTTTGAAACACGTGACCTCTTTTCTGTAAAAAAAAAAAGGATTCTATTTTTATGGATGGTCCCCAATGATCTTTAATGTTCAGACATGTGATATTTTCTTGAAAAAAAAAAGTATTGTAATTTTATGGATGGTCCCCAATATTCAGACATGTGGGGTTTGTTTTTAATTTTTTATTCTTACAAACTGTAATATTTATGTCATTACAGATCCTGAAACTGGAAGTATAACTGTCACTATACATTTTGGGGGTCACTTTCAACACACTCCCCATGCAAAATACATAGGTGGCGAGGTAATTATTTATGATTATGTTGAGAGAAAAACATATGTCTATGATGGAGTTGCATGTATTTAGTTATAAGAAATATGGTCCTCTAACTAGAAGGTATCACACACTCTATGAAGGTGGCTTTAAATTGTTGTGTGATGATGCAGATGTGGTGCATTGGTATTACAATGTATTGCATGAAAATACATTTGGTAGGGAGTTGCATATTTTTGTTGAACTTATTCCTATTTGGCAGGGTGTTGAGGGAGATGAACAAGTTTTAGAGAGAGGTGGGATAGATGAAAATGGGGAGGGTGTTGAGTCAGACTCACTAGAGGATAATGGCTATGGAGTATTTGGTTGTGATAGTGAAACTGATGATGACCTATTATTTGATTCAAATGTAGAGCGACGATGTGTGGAGCAGCTTGAGGAGCAGTGCCGGCAGTAGGATGCATTTCAGGAGCAGATGAATGCCTAGATGGCTGACCTGTATGCTCGTTTCCAGCAGTCCCCCCCTCCCCATCCATAGGACATTTTGATTTTTATATAAACTTTGTTACTGTGTCGAACGCATGTAATAATTCTAAAATTCCAAATATTTTTATAATAATTGGTTTATTTATTTGTCTTTTCATTAATGATTTTTTTCAAACTTTTTGAGAGTTTTAATAATTGAACAGGAATTAAAATTGAAATTGAAATTTAAAAATTATTTTAAAAAATAAATAAAAAACCGAGGGGAAATTCCCTCGGAAATCCCTCGGAAAATCAAAAAACCGAGGAAATAGTTTGCCCTCGGTTTTCCGAGGGAACATATGGCCCCCGTTTTTCCGAGGGAACATACCCCCTTGGTTTTTCCGAGGGAATAAATAGCCCTCAGTTTTTCGAGGGAACGTTCCCCTCGGTTTTCTAAGGGAATTTTTCCCTCGGTTTTTTCGAGGGTTGTACGGGGGATTTTTCCGAGGGTTAAGACCCTCGGTTTAATTTTTCGTGGGAAATTGCCCCTCGGAAAAATTTACCGAGGAGGGTTTTTCCAAGGGAATATTTCCCTCAGTTTTTCTCTCAGTTTTGCCCAAAACCAAGGGAAAAATCCCTTAGAAAACTACTTTTTTTTGTAGTGATAAGCCATGAATCAAATTCCAAGGATAGTGTAGACCCATTAGGTGGTGAGTGTGATTCTAAAAATGAGCAGGGTGTTTAGGGGGAGGAGATAGATGAAAATGGGTAGGGTGTTGAGGGGGATGAGATAGATGAAAATGGGCAGGGTGCTGAGGGGGATGAGATAGATGAAACTGGGAAGCAGGGTGTTGAGGGGGATGAGATAAATGAAACTGGGCAGGGTGTTGAGGGGGTTGAGATAAATGAAACTAGGCAGGGTGTTGAGGGAGATGGGTTGGGTTTAGGGGGAGATAAGATTGATGCAGATGAGGGGTTATGTGAGTCAGATTCACTAGAGGATAGTGACTATTTCAATTTTTTTGTGATAGTGAAACTGATGATGACCTTATATTTGATTCAAATGTAGACAACATAAGTCATGCTTCAACTGCTAAGGACAGTGTAGATCCATTAGATGGTGAGTCTGATTCTCAAACTAGTATGTCTGATTTTGATGTTGTTGAAAATGAGGATCATTTAGATGAGAGTAGAGTGTCTGATGAGGAAAATGATGTAGACCCAAACTCAGTTTTCAATCCTGGTAAAGTCTTTGAGCTTGTTGTGTTTGAGTTGGGGATGATATTTAGTAGTACTAAAGAATTTAAGAAGGCTGTCAACTCACATGCCATTAGCACTCATAGGACATTGTCATTTCACAGGAGTGAGAGGGAAAGAGTTTATGTGAAGAGTGCTGATGAGGATTCTCCCTGGAAAATACATTTGATCAAGATAAAGAATCAGCATTCTTTTAGGGTCAATCAATATATTCCAGATCATGCGTGTCAACCTTCCTTTCATGTTAAGAATATCAGTTCAAGGTGGTTGAGTGAGAGGTTTTTGCAGAAATTTAAGTTTGATCCTGAGAGAAGTAGTAAGGGGTTTAGAGCAGATGCAATTGATGAGCTTGGGGTTAATGTTAGTAAGGATCAGGCCCACAGAAGTAAAAGAATGGCTTTGCAGGAATTAAAGGGTAGCTCTGAGTTTCAATACATTAGGTTGTGGGATTATGCAGATGAACTTAGGAGGAGCAACCCAGGCTCAACTGTGATTCACTGGGACTGATCAGGATGAGGAAGGGAACACTAGATTTAAGCAGTTTTATGTTTGTTTAGATGCACTTAGAAAGGGTTTTCAGGCAGGATGTAGGCCTATCTTGGGGGTGGATGGCTGTCATTTGAAAGGGCCGAATGGGGGGATTTTACTGACTTGTGTAGATGTGGATCCCAATAACTCAATTTCCCCTCTTGCTGATGCCATAGTTAGCAAAGAGTGTAGTGAAACATGGGCTTGGTTTTTGATATGCATCAAGAATGATTTAGTGATAGGAGCAGGTCAAGTTTTACATTTATTTATAACAAGCAGAAAGGTCTTATTCTAGCCTTTTAAGATGTGTTCCCTGAGGCTGACCACAAATTCTGTGTAAGACATCTCCACAACAACTTTATGAAGGCAGACTTCAGACGTTTGGCTTACAAAAATTCTCTTTAGGCTGCTGCATTGTCTTGTACACATAATGAGTGGAAAATAAAGATGAAGAAGATGAGAGAGTTAAACAGGGGCTGCAGATTGGTTTAATGATAAACCCCCAAATCAGTGGAGTAGATCTCACTTTTCAGATGTACCTAAATGTGACATGTTACTTAATAATGTGTGTGAGACTTTCAATAGGTGCATTTTGGAAGCTAGAGATAAGCCTATAATCACTATGCTTGAATGGATCAGAGAGTATATGATGACAAGTTTGCAAAGCTCAAGGGATAAGCCAAGATCAAGAAAGAAATGGGAGGGTAGACTTTGTCCAAAGATCAATCAAATTCTCCAAAAAAATGGTGAGAGAGTTGGAAACTGCCTGCCTATCAAAGGAAATGATACAAACTACCAAATATCATGCCGTGATGGAGCTCAGTTTATTGTTGATTTATCAAGCTTCGCATGCACCTGTAGACAGTGGGATGTGAGTGGAATACCCTGTTCACATGCACTCAAGGCGATTTTTGATCAAAGATTGAATCCTCAAGAATTTGTCCACAACTGCTACACTATTGAGTGTTACAAGGTGTATGAACCAACCATACTAGGTATAAATGGAGAGTTGTTGTTGATTAGACAAATTTCATTCCACCCTTGCCTCCCAATTTTGGAAGAGGAGCTAGAAGACCATCTAAGGCAATGAGAAGAGAGCCTGATGAGCCATATAACAAGAGGAAAAAGAACAAGACTGGAAAGAAACCTATGAAAGTCAACATGCAGCAAACAACTGTGAAGTGTGGTAAATGTGGTATTTAAGGACACAATTCAAGGGGGTGTAAGGCAACAAAAACTTCAAATTTGCAAGGTGAAGTAAGTGTAACATTTATGTATCTTCTTGTATATTCTTATTTTTCTTATTATTGTTATTCTTTCAACACTTATGTATGATCTTGTATCTGTATGACTCAGATTTTATTAATGCAGGAGTGCGGGAGACTGCGGGAGATTTTAATATTTTTTATTCATTTTCTTTTTTTTCTTATTATTTTTATTTTTCAACACTCATGTATGTTCTTGTAATCTGTTGACTGCACAATTTTTATGTTTTGTAGACTACTAATGTACAAAACGAAGGTGGTACTGAGGAGGGTTCTCAGCTTACTCATGAACAAGGGGTTCAAGGGACTCGGGTCAATTTCAATAATAAAATTGCATATTTTGTATTATAAGTTATTCATTTTTTCCATTGTTCAATTCTTGTATTGTTTGTGGACTGGTACAGTCCAGAATAATGGTGCTTCAGATAGTTCATTCAAGACCCCAAGGCCAAGAGTGTTGCTGCCTCCTTTAAATGAGGGTGCCATGTCAGATGAAGAAATGGAAAACACATATGATGACTTCATTGCTGGTAGTCAAACTGGATCATCTACAAACCAAGATGTGCAAATGCCTGGTCCAAGTGCATATGACCAATTGATGATGTCCAAGGGGCCTCAATCAAAGAAACCAACAAGGAAGTTTTTGACATTTAAAAGATTTTAGTTGGTTAATGTTTTTTTTTTTTGTTTGTGTGATACTCTTTTTGTTATGTAAAACCTTATTTGGTGATTGATGCACTTTTTTATAAAACCTGAAAAGTTTGTGACTTTGTTTCTTTTGATGCACATTTTTGTGCTATGTATTAATTCACTATTGATGTATCTTATTCAGTGATTTTAAAGGGATTGTCAATTCCCATGTGACTTCAGTTCATTTGTCTGTAAAACAGTTATTCATTTGGTTAATGGATGTTTTTTCTTTTGTGAAACTCTTTTTTTATGTAAAACCTTATTTGGTGATTGTGACTCTGTTTCATTTGATGCACTTTATTCCTCTGTAAATATTTATTCATTTCAGTTTATTAAGTATTGTCATTATATTGAGGTTGTTTGCACAAGTAATATTACCAACAAAGAAAACACTTGAAACTTCTAAAAATAACTGAAGATACACTAACATAATTAATGCCGATTCCCTTAGTTATACAATATTCAAATAACAACCAAACATAATGGAAACATGGCCAGGTTACAATAATATGCAACAATTACAACAAATAGAGGAGAAAAGAGAATTGCATCTATCAAGCTATCATTTAGGAAACTCCAATCTGTTAAGCTAACATCTTCAAACCAGTAGACTTCCCACCTGCAGCTCTCCACATTCTGAAGAAGATGGATGCAATTAGTGACATGACAACCAACAACTTCATAAGCCTTCTCTTAGCACAATCCTTCTTTGCAACTTCAGCTTCCAATATTGAAACTTCATTTTCCATCTCAACTAATTCAATTTTCATCTTAGCCACATCTTTCTTCAACTTTGAAACTTCCCCCTCCATGTTTGTAACTTCACTTTGCAATCGATTAATCTTTCTTAGCAAGCCTGGAATAATCTCACGACCTCTACGACACATCAGATGATCTTCCCAGTTAAAAAAGTTACATCAATTTTTCTGAAAAAAGGAACCAGTTTGATAAAATTGAATAAAAATATTAATCTCACCAATTATATCACTAATTGAGTAATATTATCAACTTCACTAATTAAATCACCAATTTTATTAACATTGATATCAATTTTCAGGAACTATAAAAACCACAAAACCCTCCAAATATGTGAAATACAGAAAAACCCAAATTTAAATCAGTGAAAGCAAGATTACCTCTTTCCAAAACAAGTACGCACGAAACCTTCTTCCAGGATTTTCGCCGGTCCATCCAGTCCTAATGACCACCAGCTCCTTGCAGTAGCACTTCAGTGTGCTCGTAGAATAGGACATCGAGTTGATTTATATTCAATATGGGGCAATTGTGAATTAGGGTTCTTCAAAAATTTCAAATTTAGGGCAAAAATGGGTGGTGAAATGAGGGGATCGGCCGAAATGTTTTGTGAATCTGATTTAGGGGCAAGGTTTTCAATTAGGGTTCTTGAAGACTTTGATTTGGGGGCCGAAATATTTTGTGAATAAGACTTTGAATTTTTCAATTTGGGGGATCTGCCGAAACGGGTTTGTGTTTATTAATTGTTTAGGGTTGGTTTTTATTTTTTTTAATTCTTATTTATTAACCTATTTGAGAATGTCCATAATACCCTTAAGTCTTACCCCCCAAATTCATGTGGGTCCCACATTTGCCACGTCAGCATTGACTTCCCCAAAATTGAGTCAAAATTGGTGAAATTCACCGGATTTTGAGAAAATCTCCAAACTGAAGATGCACGTGCCTCTCACGTGAATAACTCCGGGAGATTTTTGAATTTTCGGCGACTAATGGGGTCAAATTGCGTGTATTTTTGAAAGTTACGAGATATTTTTGCCACCACTTAAATTTAGTGGTATGAAAGTGCTACCCCCATACTTATTGGGGTTTTTTTTTTTCAATTTTGCCTTGTTTTAATGGCTCATTACAAAAGTGGAGAATTACAAAAACTACCCATGATATTTGGGGTTTTTACTGTTGTAAAAATGAATAAATATGAAGGAATATTGGGTGGACTTTAGACACGAATTTACTTTTTTCTCGTTTGTCGAATGACAAGTTTGAATGTGGAATCGTGTTCTACGTTGTGAGAACATCGAAATGATATATTTATTTGTCCAAAACGGTTTTTGGAAGATGAAGATATTAAAGCTCAAAGTGTTAGTGTTGAAATGAGTTTACTTCTTTTCAATGTGGCTTATCTCACATTGAAAAACCAAGAGAAAATGGGCTAGCTTATAGAGTATCACCTTCTTGGTAAGGGATACTCTAATAAGCATAAAGGCTCTCTCCACGTGAGCGCGCAGGGGGTGATGGTGCAAATCACGGTCTGATTCGTGGTCCGAACCATGGACTCGTGTGCAAGCGCGACCTGCGACACGAATGCCGGACCAGAATCGAGCTCATTAGTAAAGCCCAAGTTTTGCAATCTTCTGGAATAAATTATTTAATTTTTTATTTCCAAAAATTATTTTAACACTTAAATTGATGCAACTTTTTAAATTTGAATTTGATACAACATAATTGATTTCTTCTTTCAATTCATTTGTAATTCCTTTCGGTTACATGAACCTGATGAACCTGGACAAGCTGAAGAGACTCCTCTTCAACCTATAAATATAGGTCCATTTCCACAAGTTCAGAACACACAAAACGAGCATTCTTTCCAGCTGCATATTTTCATATTCTTCTTCAGGCTTTTGTTTACAGTTCGCCGGAATTAAAATCCGGTTACATCCATTGTATCCTGGGAAACAAATGCTCGATACGGAGCAAATTTGTTTTCAGGAAATTTTGAGTTTCACAAGCCTCGGTTTTCTTCATTTTCTTTGAGTTGTTTTATGTTTTCCAGATATATTACTGTTACTAACAATCTTAAAACAAATTCTCTTTTTCGTTTCATATGGCTTCTGATGATACTACTCCCACCAACTCTGAGACAAACCCCTCTGGACCGAACCCTTCACAAACACCCCATGCGACCCATGCAACCCCTGCTCCTCCAATTAATATCCTAATCAACTATGCAGAAAAGCCTAAAAATTTTAATGGCTTGAATTTTAAATGTTGGCAAGAAAAGATGTTATTTTATTTGACCACACTGAACCTTGCGAGGTTTTTAAGTGAAACTCCTCCAACGTTGGAGGAGAATCCTGATATCCAAGCAGTGAGTGCGCTCGATGCTTGGGTCCATTCTGATTTCTTATGTGCAAATTATGTGTTGAATGGAATGGCAGATACATTGTACAATTTATACTCTTCTTTCTAAACAGCTAAGGAACTGTGGGAGTCCTTAGACAAGAAATATAAAACTGAAGATGCTGGAGCAAATAAATTTCTTGTTAATCATTTTTCGGATTACAAGATGGTTGACAATAAGACTATTGTTAATCAAATGAAAGAATTGCAAATCATGTTAGCTGATATTCATTATGAGGGAATGTCGGTCAGTGAAACTTTCCAAGTGGCTGCTATCATTGCGAAGCTACCACCAAATTGGAATGAATTCAAAACCTTTTTGATGCATAAGAAGAAACAAGACGGTTGAAGAACTTGTTGTTAAACTTAGTATCAAAGAAGACAATAAGGGATATGGCAATAAAAGCCTTAATATTCATGTGGCTAAAGCAAATGTTGTTGAGCATGCTGAAGGCTCAAGGAAAAATTTTAAGAAAAAACCTAATAATGCTGGAAAAACATCACTTGAACCCAAGAAAATAGTTTTTAAGAAAAAATGGTGATTGTTTCAATTGTGGAAAGCCTGGTCACATGTCTTCTGATTGCAGGAAGCCTAAGAAGACTTAGCAAGCTCACTTGGTGGAAAATGAAGCCAAATATGATGATGAGATGCACTTTGCTGCTGTAATCTCTGAAGTGAACCTAGTGGGTTCCAATCCACGTGAATGGTGGATCGACACGGGTGCTACCCGTCATATTTGTTCAAGCAAGGAACTCTTTAATGTCCTTGATGAAAATGTTGATGTAGAGAAACTCTTCATGGGAAATTCAGCTACGTCTGACATCAAAGGCCTGGGAAAAGTGGTGCTAAAGTTGACTTTTGGGAAGGAACTGACTTTGAACAATGTACTCTATGTACCAGAAATTCGAAAGAATCTTGTATCGGGCTCTTTGTTGAGCAAATCTTGTTTTTGTATAACTTTTGAATCTGGTGTGGTCACTTTGACCAAAAATGGAGCATTTGTAGGAAGGGGTTATGAATGTAATGGGTTGTTCAAGCTCAATGTAATGACTATTAAGTCAAACGTCAATAAAATGAATAACTCTTCCGTTTATATGCTTGAGTCTTCCATAATGTGGCCTGGTAGACTAGGACATGTCAATTATAATACCCTACGCAGGTTAATAAAATTGAAATGCATACCAATGCTTCATATTGACGCAGAACATAAGTGTGAAACTTGTGTAGAATCAAAGTTGACTCGTTTATCATTTAAGAATATGGAACGAAATAATAAACCACTTGAATTAATTCACACTAATGTTTGTGACTTAAAGGCCACACCAACTCGTGGTGGAAATAAATACTTCATTACTTTTCTAGATTTTGCACTAAATTTTGTTATGTGTATCTTATGAAATTAAAGATGAAGCAATAAAGAAGTTTGTTCTCTATAAAAATGAAGTTGAGAATCAACTAAATACAAAGATTAAGGTGATTAGAAGTGATAAATGGGGTGAATATGAACCACCTTTTTCTAACTTTTGTGGTGAACATGGAATAAGGCATGAAACAACTGCACCTTATTCAGCATAACAAAATGGTGTTGTTGAACGAAAGAATCGTACATTATAAGAAATGATGAATATAATGCTGTTAAATTCTGGATTACCCAGAACATGTGGGGGGAAAGCTGTGTTGTCAGCTAATTATATTTTAAATTAAGTACCCCAAAAGAAAATGGACAAAAGCCCATATGAATTATGGCATGGAAGAACTCCATCATATAAATACTTACGAATGTGGGGGTGTCTTGCCAAGGTTGCAATACCTATACCTAAGAAGGTGAAAATAAGAACAAAAACTGTTGATTGCATATTCATTGGATATGCGCATAACATTAATGCTTATCAGTTTATTGTGCATGAGTCTAAGATTGGAGACATACACAAGAATACAATAATGGAGTCACGAAATGCTTCGTTCTTTGAACATGTATTTCCACTTAAGTCTGAAATGGAATCCAGTTTCATTAAAAGGACTATAGAAATAATGAAAAAAGGACAAGAAGAAGACATTGAGGTACAACCACGTAGAAGCAAGAGAGCTAGAGTAGAAAAGTCCTTTGGTCCGGATTTTCTAGTTTACATGGTTGAAACTGAACCTCAAAATTACTCTGAAGCAGTAAGCTCTACGGAAGAACCTCTATGGAAAGAGGCAATTAAAAGTGAAATTAGTGGATCTTCCTCCTGGAAGTAAACCATTAGGATATAAGTGGATTTTCAAAAGGAAAATGAAAGCTGACGGAACGATTGATAAGTATAAGGCTAGACTTGTAATTAAAGGTTACAAGCAAAGAAGGTCTTGATTACTTTGATACATATTCCCCAGTAACTAGAATAACATCCATCAAGATGATTATTGCTATAGCTGCTTTGAGAAATTTGGAAATACATCAAATGGATGTAAAAACCGCTTTCCTAAATGGAGATTTAGAAGAAGGAATATACATGGAGCAACTTGAAGGGTTCTCGGCTCCATTGAAAGAGAATAAGGTTTGCAAATTGATTAAGTCATTGTATGGCTTAAAGCAAGCTCCAAAACAATGGCATGATAAGTTTGATAATGCCATGATGGAGTGTGGATTTAAGATCAACGAATGTGATAAATGCGTCTACAGTAAAGACAATGAATTAGGATATGTTATCTTCTGTCTTTATGTAGATGATATGCTTATTGTTGGGAGCAATGATAAAATTGTTAAATCCACAATAGACATGTTAAATTCGAGATTTGACATGAAGGATATGGGCCAAGCTGATGTGATACTTGGAATTCGAATCCATAGAACATCACAAGGGATCGTGTTGAGCCAATATCATTATGTAGATAAAATTCTTGAGAAATTTAACAAGGAAGATTGGTCTTATGCTAGGACCCCGATAGATACAAGTCAACATCTATGAAAAATAGAGGTGAAAGTATTTGTCAAGTAGAATAATCAAGAGTAATAGGGAGTCTGATGTACCTGAAGAGTTGTACAAGACCAGACATCGCCTATGCAGTGAGAAGACTGAGTAGATATAATAGTAATCCAGGAGTTAAACACTGGAATGGGATAGTGAGACTACTCAGATACTTGAGATATACTCGTGATATTGGATTGCACTATGGAAAATATCTAGCTGTTCTGCAGAGATATATAGATGCCAAATGGATATTAGATATTAAAGACTTTAGGTGTACAAGTGGATATGTATTCCTCTCAGCAGGTGCAACCGTATCATGGAAATCTTCTAAACAAACCATAATAGCTAGATCCACTATGGAGTCTGAGTTTATAGCCTTAGACAAATGTGGTGAAGAGGCTGAATGGTTTCGTCAATTCTTAGAAGATATTCCGACATGGCCTAAGCCTGTGCCGGCAATAGGCATTCTTTGTGATAGCCAATCAGCAATTGGTAGAGCAAAAAGTAAAATGTATAATGGCAAGTCTAGACATATTCGTCGAAGACGTAATACCATTAGACAACTACTCTCAACTGTAGCTATCTTTGTTGACTACGTGAAGTCTAAGGATAACCTTGCAGATCTGCTAACCAAAGGGTTAAATGGAGAGTTAGTTGAAAAAACAACAAGAGGAATGGGATTAAAGCCTCTGGAAATGAGTTGATACAATGGAAACCCAACCTAGTTGACTGGAGATCCCAAGATCTAGGTTCAAAGGGACAACCTAATTGTAAAAAGACTAATAGAATTAGTATGGGAAATATTATTTCCTTACCCATTCTTTAATAGTGAAATATGTGGAGAAAGGATAAGCCTTTGGCTTTTAATGATTTTGCATCGGTGCGCCGAATAGAGTAGCGTATGTGAGAGAGAAGTACGTCCGCTTCGAAGAGAACTGTGTGAGGCTCAATTTTTAGAACCTCTCGCAGAACCAGGCGTATGTTGAAGGCCATAATGAACATAACTATGAGAACTGAAATAAGTTAAGAAGAATCTTGTGTGCAATATATGATCATTTACATCAATGGCAGAACAGTTCAAAGACATCGCGTTCTACTGGTCATCTAGTAAAGTACATGTACTTCTACAAGAGAAGGCTCAAATGGTAACACCTACCTATCCTATGCAAGCTTCAACTGTTGGAGTTTAATATGAAATATTGTCAATTTCCTTCATGTGGAGGATTGTTGGAAAAATGGATAAAAATGAAGGAATATTGGGTGGACTTTAAACACCAATTCTTTTTGTCTCGTTTGTCGAATGACAAGTTTGAATGTGGAATCGTGTTCTACGTTGTGAGAAGATAGAAATGATATATTTATTTGTCCAAAACGGTTTTTGGAAGATGAAGATATTAAAGCTCAAAGTGTTAGAGTTGAAATGGGTTTACTTCTTTTCAATGTGGTTTGTCCCACATTGGAAAACCAAGAGAAAATGGGCTAGCTTATAGAGTATCACCTTTTTGGTAAGGGATACTCTAATAAGCATAAAGGCTCTCTCCACGTGCGCGCGCAGGGGGGTGGGGTGGGGTGCAAATCACGGTCCGATTCGTGGTCCGAACCATGGACTCATGTGAAAGCGCGACCTGCGTATACGAATGTTGGACCAAATTTGAGATCATTAGTAAATCCCAAGTTTTGCAATTTTCTAGAATAAATCATTTAATTTTTTATTTTTAGAAATTATTTTAACACTTAAATTGCTGGCTACTTTTTAAATTTGAATTTGAAACAGCAAAATTGATTTCTGCTTTCAATTCATTTGTAACTCCTTTCGGTTACATGAACCTGGACAAGCTAAAGAGGCTCCTCTTCAATTCATTTGTAAAGAGGCTCCTCTTCAACCTATAAATAAAGGTCCATTTCCACAAGTTCAGAACACACAAAAATGAGCATTCATTGTAGCTGCATATTTTCATATTCTTCTCCAGGCTTTTGTTCTCAGTTCGCCGGAATTAAAATCCAGTTACATCCGTTGTATCCTGTGAAACAAACGTTCGATACGGAGTGAATTTATTTTAAGAAAATTGTGAATTTCACAAGCCTCGGTTTTCTTCATTTTCTTTGAGTTGTTTTATGTTTTCCAGATATATTACTTTTACTAACATTTACAAAAACACAGAAGTTTTAAAATTACAAAAAACACTCTTTAACGTTTAATTCCCTCATAGTCTTAGGGTGTTAATGATACTATTCCAATAAATATAAGGTTAGTTCTTGAGAAAAAAAATATTACTGGAATATTTAAGGTATAATCAATAAGGGGTACTTTATAATTTAAAAAATAAAAGTTTTGTTTTTTGTGAAATCATGTCAAACTTAAAGTAATATATACTTTTATTTTAATGTTTTGAATTATGTATTAATTGATTGATATCAATCGATTTATAATGCATGTTTGTTGATAGGCCTGCGTCTTTGGCAATAATACAACGATGACTTTTTTAAAATTTTCCTATTCTCTCGAAAGCCTCAACTCCAATTACAATGGGATGAGGTACTCACAATTTTTCAAAGTTTTACTTTGCGTGTTTGAACCTGTGATAGAATTGTTTTATAAATTGGTTTTGTTTATTTTGTGTACATCTCGTAAGGTTCATGTTCTGAGAAATTATGTTTGGGTTATTGGGCTTGAGGTTCATCGCATCGGATTTAGTATAAAAATAATATATTTCATTTTTTAGGTTTTGGAGTATCATTAATGATTATGTGTAGTGTGTTTTGTCTGTCTTTCGCGATTTGATGATCTTGACCGCACATGGAGAAATAAGCGATTTATTATTTCGGATAAACTCAGTTAAAATCTTTTTGATGCATTTTTCTTTGTTTGTGCTATGTTTTTAAATATATTCAATTTCGCACCAGGGTGAGATAATTCTAATTTCCACCTATGGGCATTTTCGGCGGAAAGTGCTTGGTTCTTCACTGCAAGAGGGCGATGGCGATGTGGCAGGTCTGTAGCGACGGTGAAAGGGATGAGTCGAGGGTTTGTGTTTAATGTTCATTTTCCGGGGGTGGCAGATCTAGGGTTGCGGCAACAGTGTGGCGAGGCTTTTTTAGGCTTTCTCTTGTGGGGTTAGATCTAAGATGTCGGTGAGAGGAAATGTGTGGTAAATCTTTTTTTTAAAATTATTGGTTATTGATTTGATATTTGTTTATTGTTATTCGGAGCATGTTTTTGATAATTATTGTTTATTGTCGATATTCATTGATCATTTTTTCATACCATAAATCGGATTTAAAACTACAATGCATATATTAGTGCTTTAGATTATTTGATTAGTTCAGTTTATGAATTTGAATGATTTTGCATGTGTGGTTTTAATTAATAGGAAATGAGCAGTCTGCACATGTAAAAGAGTAGCAAAAGTTGATGGCTTTAAGCTTGAAAGCAACATATCCCCTAAATGGTATACTCTGTATTAATTGCTTGAAAGACATAAGTGTCAACCCGCATTATATAGGGCGACACAATACATAAAACCTAGGATGACAACTACACGTGTCAAAAGCCACAATAGAGTATGCACAACCCTAAATAACTTAACAGAATAAATAAACAGAATAATATGTGACATCTAATAAGACAAAAGTTCAAGGGACTGGATCTGCCGTGGAGCTGTGCATGGGAAGGCATGTGGTGGCTCTGACATCCTATCTTGTGGCGACTTGGTGCCAGGCAACCTGGTCTGGCGACCTGTGGTGAACTGGTCCCTGGCGACCTAGTCTGGCGACCTGTGGCGACCTGGTCTGGCGACCTATGGCGACCTGGTCCCTGGCGACCTAGCGAGCTGATCTATTCTCTTTACAATCCTCCTCAATTCGAGCGAGTTGCAAGGGATAATCATCAACTTATCTCTTAACCGAGTGAAGGATTGGTTATATAAAGGCTTTGTAAAAATGTCTACAACTTGATTAAAGGATGGTATGTGCTGAACTTTAATGACCCGATCACCAACTTTTTCCTTGACAAAATGTAGATCAATTTCCAAATGTTTCATTCTTGAATGATGCACAAGATTTTTGGCAAATGACATAACACCTAAATTTTTTACCCACAGTATTGGAGGTTGAGTCTGAGGTATTTTTAGTTCCTTGAGAAGTGACTGCAACCATATTAGGTTGCAAGTAACTTTTTTTAATCCCCTGAACTCAGCCTCAGTACTGCTTCTAGACACAACTGTCTATTTCTTTGAACTCCAAGTGATCAGGTTTCCTCCCATATAAACACAAAACCTTGAAGTGGACCTTCTGTAATCAGGATCGCTAGCCCAGTCATCATCTGTAAAGGCTACAAGTTGAGTAGATGGGGAAGCTACAAATCTCAATCCAAAATTAATGGTTCCTGCAAGATATCTGAAAATTCTCTTCATTGCCTTCCAGTGCCTGTCAAGAGGAGATTGCATAAAATGGCTAATTTTGTTCACAATGTAAGCCAATACAGGTCTAGTGTTTGTCACATATTGGAGGGCTCCAACTAAGCTTCTGTAAGTTGATACATCTGAAATAGGGGACCCAACATTCTTGGATAGTGGAGCATTAGAGATCATAAGTGTAGGAATTCCCTTTGCTTTATCCATGTTGGCCCTTTTTATAAAATCCTTGTGTATCCCTCATGTGACAAGAACAATCCATCTTTTGTATATTTGAACTCTATTCCAAGGAAATAATGTACATTCCCCATATCTTTCAGTGTGAAGAAACCGCCAAGATGCTGAATGAAACTCTGAATTTCTTGTTTCCGGTTGCCTGTGACAATGATATCATCAACATAGGCCATTATGATCATGTTTGATTTATTGGTATGCTTGAAGAACAAACAACTATTTGCATTGGATGTGCAAAATCCCATGGAATGTAGAATTGTGCTCAGCTTGTTGGACCAGGCCCTGAATGCCTGTTTAAGCCCATATAGTGTCTTTATTAACTTACACACAAGGTTGTTGCTGTTTTCTATCTCAAAGCCAGGTGGCTGTGACATGTAGTGGTCTATTTCCAAGTCACCATTTAGAAAGGCATTTGCAACATCAAGTTGCCTAATGCACCATGATTTATAAATAGCCAAGGATAGTACAACTCTAATTGTAGAAGGTTTGACAACTGCACTCAAGGTTTCTGTAAAATCAAAACCTAATATTTGTGTGTAGCCTTTTGCTACAAGCCTAGATTTGTATTTATCAAGTGTCCCATCAGCATTTTTCTTGACCTTGTAAATCCACTTACATCCAATAAGCTACTTATCTGGAGGTAAGGTGCTTAGTGTCCAGGTCTGATTCTCAGAAAGAACATCCAATTCCTCCTGCATTGCACATTTCCACTCAGGGGCGCTCAAGGCCTCCTTCAAGCTATTAGGTTCCTGCAAAATTCCACTTACTTGAAAAACTTTAGGCTTGTAGATCCCAGACCTTGACCTGGTGGTCATGTGATGTCTTCTTTGTTCATCTCTTATTGAGTCATGTAAATCAGTGTTAGTGGTAACAACAAGAGGTACATGAATATTATCAACAGGTAAACTCACATAAATTCTACCACTCTGAAGCTCATTGTGTGACGAGGATGTGGAATTGTGTTTAGGAGAATGGATACTGTGTGAGTGATTTGAGGAATGGTGTAACTGAGGCATTTCATCCAAATTAGGTCCATTAAGAGGAGATGGTGGATGAGAGGAGGTTTCCGAAGGAAAGGTTGTTATGTTTTCATTGATCTGTGGTAAGATTAGCATAATGAATGGAGTGAGTGAAGGTGACTTTCTAGCATTGTCTCCAACATCGGTTTCTTTAGAGAATAGGCAATAATTCTCATCAAAGACAATGTGCCTAGTAATAAGGAGTTTATTATTTGTCAAGAGGACCCTATAACCTTTATGTAAGTTTCTACAGCCTAGGAAAGTCCCAGCTATGATTCTAAATTGGAACTTCTTGGAGTTGTAGGGCTTCCTGTAAGGGAAACACTTACGCCCAAACACCCTGAGGTGATTGAGATTAGGTTTTGTTTTGGTGAGGATTTCATGGGGGCTTTTGTAACTGAGGTGCTTAGAAGGTGTTTTATTAATCAAGTATACAACAGAAGTGAAATATTAATCCCAATGTCTTTGAGGAATATGAGTAGTGGCCAAGAGAGCTAAACCTACTTCTATGATATGCCTATGTTTCCTTTCAGCTAGGCCATTCTGTTCAGGTGTGTATGGTCAAGACATTCTATGCTTAATCCCATGATAATTAAAGAACTTGGAGAGGGTTATGAATTCCCCTCCTCCATCACTTTGGACAACCTTGACATGTTTGTTATACTGAGTCTTAATGAGTTTGTGAAAATGGATAAAGGCTTGGTGTGTGTCAGATTTGTGCTTGAGCAAGTATATCCAAGTGTATCTAAATGCATGATCAATGAAACTAACATATTAACTGAAACCACTGAAGGATTTTGTGGGTGCAGGACCCCATAGTCAGTATAAATCAAGTAAAATAGTTCATAATTAGAAACAGAATCAGGAAAAGGCAGCTTATGAGACTTTGATTGCGAACAAGGAACACACAAAGATAGTTTTTCATTAACAGAGAATGGTATATTACAATGAGTGAGAGCTCTTCTAAAAACATCAAAGGAAGGATGGCCTAATCTAGAATGCCATAGTTCCAAACTTGGCTTATTCTTAACTTCTAAAGAGTTAACAACTAGAGGGCCTTTATTTATGGTCTCTCAGGTATATGATGAGGTCTTGGCTTATAACTAACAAGATTGAAGCTATAAAGTCCATTCTTAACAATCCCTTGGAGTAGCAACTCCTGTTTTCTGATCCGTCACAAGACAAATATTGGGATGAAACTCAAAGAAAACATGGTTATCTTTGGCAAATTGACTTACACTAATTAGATTTTTTGTTATGTGAGGAACATGGAGTAAATTCTTAAGGATAAATGAGTGAGGAAAATGATCTTCAGAGGATTGAACAACAGAATTTCCACAATGATTGATATTCAAACCTGTGCCATTACCAATCTTTACTTTGTCTGATTCTTGGTATTCAACTGCTATGTTGAGGTTTCAAGATCATAAGTGATGTCTTCTTGCTCAAGAGTCTGGATACCAATTGAAGTCTGCAATGGAGTGTGTCTTACTGCCTGTGATGATAGCCACATTCACATTATGATTACTAGTTGATCCTTGAGTGTAGTTTGATCCATATGAGCTGTTGTTGTTGTTTCTGTTGGCTGGGGTGAAATTGAGGTCTGTTCTGTAGAAACACTTTTCTGCAGTGTGGTTATTGTAGTGACAAATTTGACACCTTGCTCTTGAGTTGTCATATCCTCTTCCTCTGAAACTACCTTTGCCTCTTCCTCCTCTGTTGCCTTGATTAATAGAACTATTTCTACCTCTTCCTCTTGTATTGCCTTTTCCCCTTGCCCTTGTGTGATGAGATTGACATAAAAGGCTCCATTATCATTCATATTGCTGTTGTAGTGTGTTTTTGTGCCTTCAATTCTTGTTTCAAAGCTCAATAGGATAGAGTAGGCCTCCATTAAGGTGCAAGGTGGCATTTTTGTGGAAAGGGACACCAATACTAGATTATAATCTTGAGGTAGCCCAGAGAGGACATACAAAAGATGATCTCTTTCACTCACTCTTTCACCTGCTGATCTAAGAAGATCACAACAAACTTTGATCTTGTTCAAGTACTCTCTCATTGACATGTTTTCCTTTGTGATTATCTGAAGTTCCAGCCTATATTGTAAGATCTTGGCATCATTTTGACTAGCAAATGTTTTCTCTAGACACTTCCATATTTCCTGAGATGTAGTTAAGCCAACAGTGGTGACTAATATGCTTTCAGATAATGAAGATAATATCCAAGAAGCTAGTAACTGATCCTGTTTGCTCCATAATAAATATAAAGGATTAGGTGTTATGGATTCAGAATATGTGTTAGGTAAAAGGGGACCTGGAGGAGTAATAGAGCCATTGATGTAGTGCTCTAATCCGTACCCTCTAATAGCAGCAAGAATTTGTTATTTCCAAATGAGGTGATTTGACTCATTCAGTTTTACACGAATTAACTTAGACTGGAGGGAAACTGGTTGGGATATCTGTGTGGTTGCATTTGAAACAACAACATGTCACAACAAAAAACAACAGTTTTCCGAGGGATTTTTTCCTCGTTTTTAAGGTAAAATCCCTTGGTATTGTGAGAAACCGATGGAAAACCCGAGGGAAGTATTCCCTCGGAAAAACCCTCCTCGGTAAAAATTTTCGAGGGACAATTTCCCTCGGAAATTTATACCGAGGGAATAACCGAGGGTCCGTACCTCGGTAAAATCCCCCGTACAACCCTCGGAGAAACCGAGGGAAAACCAAGGGCTGATCTCCCTCGGAAATTCTGAGAGGCAAATTACCCTCGAAAAAACCGAGGGAAATTTTTCTCTCGGTACTTTTCCTCAAAAAACCGAGGGGTATGTTCCCTCGGAAAAACCGAGGGCCATATATTCCCTCAGAAAACTGAGGGCATAATATTCCCTCGGTATTTTGATTTTCCGAGGGATTTCCGAGGGTATTCCCCCTCGGTTATTTATTTATTTTTTTAAATAATATTTAAATTTAAATTTAAATTTTAATTCATGTTCAATTATTAAAATTCCCCAAAATTTTGAAAAAAAAATCATTAATGAAAAGACAAATAAATAAAGTAATTATTATAAAAAAATTGAAATTTTAGAATTATTACATGCGTTCGACACAGTAAAAAAGTTTATATAAAAATCAAACTGTCCTATGGATTGGGAAGGGGTACTGCTGGAAACGAGCATACAGGTCAGCCATCCAGACATTCATCTGCTCCTGAAATGCATCCTGCTGTCGGTGCTACTTCTCAAGCTGCTCCACACGTCGTCACTCAGACTCATCGTATCGCTGCTGGATCGCCTCGAGCTCCACCCTCTGCGCCTCCTGAGCTCGTCTGGTGTCCTCCAACTCCTCCCTCTGCGCCTGGAGCTACACCTCGAGCTGTCTGACGTGGGTCCTATCAACCTGGGAGGAGGTGGAAGAAGAGCTGCCTGTGAAAAAACCCTTAGCAGCAGCCACCACCTTCCCATACGAGCTGATGCCGTATTGTCGTCCCTTGCTCGACCCGCCGACTTCGAAGTAAACCCGATCAGGGTTAACCTCTCTACTCGCATCCTAGGAAGACGCACGTTCATTCTCCAGCTGTCGCTCGTACTCCTTCTGAAATATAACTCGTTAGTAAAATTCTACATTAAAACCAAAGAATAAGTTAAAAATAAGAAAGAGACTCACATTAATAATACTATATCTCGTATAGATCCACGTTCCATCTTTCTTTTGGTGCGTACGTACAAAAAGATCGTACGCCTTAGCCGCCTCACCCGTCTCCCGCTCCTGTATCCAAATAGAATTTTCAAATAATTAACATTAAAATTAAAAAAATAATTATTATATTATTATATTCTAAAATTACTTACGATATCCAAAGCATAATCGATACTAGATCTAGCCCCCCCCCCCCCCCCCCCCCCGTGTGCTTCGACATCCCAGTACCCGGCCCAGCAGGCTCGCTCCTCCTATTTCGGCTGCACTGCTCGGATTTGGCCTTGTTCTCGGGCTTATCCCACTCGACCTTCCAAGCCCTATTTGAGATGCATGATATATAATATGGTATAAATTATATGAAATTTAAAAATTCTAATTTAATAAGAAAACATATAACAGAATCATTTACCTATAGACCTCCTCGATAACGCATATTTTATATGTTGATCACTATACTCCTTCGGGTCCCAATAACAAATCTCATGCAAAATAAAACAATAATTACAATTCAATTGATACATATGATTGTGTAGTTAAGGGAAATATTAACAAACTTGGATATAAAATAATAATTACCTTAAACATCTCCCACCAGAACGCCTTAGTCTCCTTAGGGACCGCCTTATATCACCACCCGGCGGGATGGAGTTCCTTCTCAAAAATCTCCAGGAGTATAGTGGTCACCTTGCCCTGTCTGCTGTGTAGCCTGTATTCAAATATGTTTTTTTTTTGTTACGAATATAATTTAATCATAATGATAATTATAATTTTTAAAATCATTTATTTACTTACTTGTTCCCTGTAATAATTCAACATTTGAAATGATTCTTCTGGTATAGGCTCGATAAACTCAACATTTGACCTCTCCTTGATTTTACACGTTACCCACCAGTCCAACTTGTCTCGTCTCAAACTTGGGTATGCACAATAGTATACTTGTGCAGCTTGGGAAGCAAGTACAAAAGGTTCATATCGATTGAACATACGCTTATGATTGATATCGATAATCTTATAATTCGGATGGACTTTTGTGCCTGTAGTAGTTGGATCAAACCATTTGCAATTGAACAATAGTGTGTTTTTATTCGTTCGGCCGGTGTATTCGAGCTGCACAATTTCTATTAGACGACCGTAATAATCATATTCGATTGCCCCATAAGTCGACCCTTTAATACATACTCCACTGCTCGATGTTGCTTTGTTAGATCCGTGATGTGTGGAATCTATAACCATTTATCTTACATCCGGTATACATTTTCACACATCTTGATGGACCTTCAGCTAGACTCCTAATGTTCACATCGATCACATTGGTCGAACTATCTCTAGCCTATGACATTGACAAATTATTTTTAATTTTGTAAATATATTATATAAATAGATACCATAATTATATGATATGCATCTGATTAACATGAATTTGTCTTGATTTTAGTTAGTATTCTAGTTCGTTTTTATTATTTTTTCGGCGAAAGTTGGATAGATTGAGCATATTTTCGTATTTTCTTATCTCCAACTTATTTTATTATATTTTAATTATAATTAATTAATTTTATGTTTATTTTAGGTATTTATAAGTATTTGAGTTTGGATTTAGTCAATTATGGGCAAACGAGTAGAGTTTCAGGGAAAACGGGCCGCGATTTGAAGAACTTGAAGCTGCCTATAATGATTTTCCATCTGAAACCGTTATAGTATCCTGCCGACCAGCCCTGCCGAGCACTGCCGACCAAGCCTGCCGAGCGCTGCCGTCTGCTGCCTGCGTCGCTCGACCGGTCCGCCCGCGGCGACCAGTTTACGTCGGTTGATGCCAGAACCGTTATAGAAACCCTGATCGACGCCAATGCCCCCAAACTCTCTGTTGCGTCAATCCGAACCACGTCGATCGACACCCGATCGACTCGACGGCCCAGAAAATGCATTTTTAAGGGTTTCTTGCTACCCAAGACTTCCCACAACTATAAATACCCTATGTATTTCGTTTTTTTACATACACTATCATATTTCTAGGGTTTTAAGGCCTCTTAGGGGCTGACAACCCCAACGAGTGCCCTTCGATTTCTTAGTTTCTCTTAATAATTCTTAGTTTTAAATTCTTAGACTTTAGATTAATTTAGATTCAAGATTTCGTCGTGGAACGCGGCAATTTTCTTCGTTTAATTAGTAAGTACTTATCTCTTATGCTCTTTAATTTAGTTCACATGCTTTCAATTAGTTTAATTATATCTCTTAGAATAATTATTATTTCCATGACGAATTGTGATTATGATTGTGTTGGGATTGTGATGTTGAGATTGATGATTATTGTAAGCGTGTATAAGTGCATAAAATTTTTCAAAATTATTATTTATATTGTAAAATGGTACTTGGACGCAAATAATTTCGCAAAACCTTAAAAGCAGCGTCAATTCAAAACTTTTTCATGCAAAAAGCCTGTGAGTAGCCTGAGTGTTTATCATCTTTGCATGTGCTTGAATAAGTTTCAGTTTTGATATCTCTTTGAAACCGCTGTGTGTAGTTGACTTTGAAAATGACGTTAAAGGCACAAATAAAACCTTATTCCGACATATCCATATATTTTTTAGCCACTATAAATTTCGAATGAGCCATTCATAGCAAATAATCCATGCCTATAGCCATGAGTGTTTTTGAGTCGACCCCTACAACCCATTAAAAGCGTGGGGTAGGAGTTAGTTATTTTTATTGGTTATTAGAGTTTTAGAATTTTTATTAGGAATTTATGATTTATGAATTTTTGTAATAAAAGACCACCATCCGAAAAAAAAAAAAAAAACCCATAAAAAATTATAATAAGGGGAAATAAAAAAAGAGAAGAAGAAAAAGAAGGAAGGTGAGTCTAGTTGAATTTGTGTTAGTCATTGCCCTACGCATTTATAAAGGCTTGAGTTTTTATTATTTAATTTCTTATGAAGCCTAATGTTTAAAAGGCAAAGAGTTGTGTTTGTAGAAGAAGCGTATTATGAGCTTCAATTTCATTTAAGTGGTTTGAGCAACAAGTCGGTTTTAGAGTTGCGAGTTGAGAAATAGCCTAAGTATAAAGGTTACGTTATGAGTGTTTAGTGAGGTTTTTCTTTTGAACGAGGTGAAGCGTATTGCTTTGTGATTAGGTTGGGTTGAGTGAGTTATTTAGCCACACGACTTATATATTCCATACCCGTCCAAAGAGCCTTACATTACAACCCGAAAAGACCTTTTTCCGATTCTTATTTTTGACAACACACTTAATTTGCGATTGAAAAGAGATTGATTTTCCGTTCTTGTTTATTGTGCTTGCATTTGTATGATTTGAGCGTATACACGTCCTATGCAGCAATGCTTGAGTGCTTTTGAGCGTACACCCACATATTTATTTCCCTTTTGAGAGGATGCATGAATTTGATTTTTTGGAGCGACAATGTAATAAAGGTGGAGTGTTTGAAGTTGCGTTGCATGTATCTATATTTTCAAAATTAATTATGTAGCACGACACGACTCCTTGTTTGAGCTTATTTTCATTCTTGTTATACTTTGAAACTATCGTTTGTTCGAGGACGAACAAACCAATTAAGCGTGGGGTAGTCAAACACAAAATGAATTTCCGAATCTAGTCTTCCTCGAGAGATCGACTCGGTTCAACTTACCAACCTACATGCGAACTCGTACTCTTGCGTCGTTGCCGGGGAAGGCTAAAGATTGTGATTTTTGTGTTTGCTATTCGTAACCTTATTTATGTTTTTACTTGTTTCGTTTATCTTTCAAATTTGTTTGTAAATTTTATTTTTGTTCATTTTTATTATTTTCCGCTGGTACGTTTAATCTTGTGCGTTGAGTGTTGTGTATGCAAGGTACATCTCTCGACACCAAGGTTCAACGACCCAAATTTTTTTTTAAAAATAAAAATAAAAAGAGAAAATGTCTTACAATCGAGGGTATCCATCATATGACAACGGTGCACCTCCGACCAATTGGAGTGGCTATCGACCGGCTATTCCATTAAGCTCCAAGATGCGGGATTACGATCTTGACTATTTCTACATAGAGCGAATCACAATTTTTTATGGACATCCGAGCGAGGATCCAGTGAAATTCTTCCAAGAATATGAGGACATCATCTGGACTTTCCCACTTCTCGGCCTTACGAGAGATCAAGTGAGGATGCGACTCTTCCATTATGCTCTAAAAGATCGGGCAAGAAAATGGTTAAATTATATAGAGCCCGACTCTTTGTGAATGTGGGATGAAGTATATGATAAATTCATGTGGAAGTTCTACGCACCTAAGGTAGTATGCGATCGTTGTGGAGGCCGAGGGCATTTGGCGAATACATGCATAGTACCATTTGACGATAAGCCACAAGATCATGTCATCGCCATCCAAAATTATACGAGTTAATCCTCCCCTGACTCGATTCCTTCATACCCGAGCTATGGAGAATACACCCCACCTATTCCAGATGATTTGGACAAGGAGTTAAAGGCGTGGAAACAAGACCTATCTAAGACTATGGAGAATTTCGAGACAATGTTTGGTCAAATAATGGCTTCTTTAGCAAAAAGGTCAGACGCTATGAACGAACCTCCAAGTCAACCAAAGATGCCTATTTTTGATGAGATGGAGCCAAATTTTAAAGAGATGCATGCGGAGGATGAGATTGGGGATACGGTGGAAATCACCCCTCTTGCGCTTTTTAATGATTTCATGGACGAAAACGAGGAGGTGTTGCTATTGGAGAACCCACACGACGTTGAAGAGTCGAGCCTACACGAGCTCGATGAGACTGGAGGTGTTGCAATGGCCAATTTAGAAAAGGGTGAGATTATTGAACCCCAATTCTTTCCGCCCGAACCGTTGTGGAATCTTAATTTTGAAGCGGTGGAAGAAATATTGGAGGGCGATGAGATTATTGAGCCTCATACCGTGCCACCCGATGCTTTAATCGATATTGAGATGGAGGTGGTGGACGAATTAATTGAGAAGGCTGAAATGGCCGAGTCTAATATTGAGCCACCCGAAGATTCGATGGATATTGTGATGGTGGACGAGTTTGTTGAGGAAATTTCCAAACCCCTATTCCCGAATTTAGTTCCCAACATTTTTCAAAACATTGAGGGGGATTTTAGCAAAACGAAGGAGAATGGATTGGGTGTTGATGAATTCTTATGTTCGACGGATTTCCTCATATTCCCGAAGATTGCAGATCACCATAGGCCCGAATTAGTTGTTGATATATTCATGGTGATAGATTATTCGCTTTTTAGACCCCCGAAGCGAGTTAATATTTTTGTTCTACGATTTGCTTGCCATGCCCGCGTTGGTGATTTAAATTGCCTGCATTTACTCTTGGAGAACACTAAGGCGTGGCATGATCGTCATTTATTTCTGGATCCGGGATAGCATCGTTCGTAGAAGGCGTTGAGCTTTCGACGTTAAACAAGCGCTTCTTGGGAGGCAACTCAAGCTATTTTTCTATCCTTTGTATTTATTTTTAGTTTATTTCTCTTTTTCTATTTTATGTTTAAGTTATGTTTCTGAAACAGGAAGAAGTGTTATCGAGGATGGATTAATCATCAGAATGAAGAAATCGAAATGGTTGACGACGCACGGATCGTGTCGATCGACTCCAGCACCGACGCAGCGTCGACGCCTGCCACCGCCCGTGTCGATCGACGCCCTGCCTATCTCGGCTTGCGAGTTTGAGCAGAATTTTCTTTGACCGACAACGTTCCCACCTAGATGACTGCTTCTGCGAGTTTTAGGTTTTTAATGAAGACATTTTCAATCACGAGTTCAAAGCAAAGAACTATTGCGCGAGCCTTTTGGAGGAACTCAACTATCGAATCTTCAGGGACGTTTTCTTACCCCTATCCTCGTTTGAATTATTATTTTTAGATTTATGACAATCAAGGGATTGCCGAGTTTTTAGAGGGGGGAGGGGGGGTGGTTGAGTATGATTTATAATTGAAAATTTGTGCAATTTGAAAATTTTAGACGTGATTGATTACTATTCCTACGCGATATTGTATTTGTCTGGCTTGCCTATCGAAGTTAATTAAGTTTGATTTGATGTTCTTGTCTTTTGAGCGTGCATAAGTGCATAAATTTTTCAAAATTATTATTTATATATTGTAAAATGGTACTTGGACGCAATTGATTTCGCAAAACCTTAAAAGCGGCGTCAATTCATAACTTTTTCATGCAAAAAGCCTGTGAGTAGCCTGAGTGATTATCATCATTGCATGTGCTTGAATGAGTTCTGTTTTGAGATCTCTTTGAAATCGCGGTGTGTAGTTAGCTTTGAAAATGACGTTAAGGCACAAATAAAATCCTATTCTGGCCATATACATATATTTTTAGCCACTATAAATTTCGAATGAGCCCCTCATAGCCAAATAATCCATGCCTATAGCCATGTGTGATTTTATTGAGTTGACCCCTACTAACCCATTAAAAGCGTGGGGTAGGAGTTCATTATTTTTATTGGTTATTTAGTATTTTGGAATTTTTATTAGGAGTTTATGAAATTATTGTAATTAAGGACCACCATCCTTCAAAAAAAATATATAAAAAAAACATGAGAACCCCATAAAGAAGAAAAAAAAAATTGAAGGGGGGCAAATAAAATAAAAGAAGGAATAAGAAGGATGGTGAATCGTGTTGAGTAATTGCCTACGCGCTTATAAAGGCTTGAGTTTTATTATTTAATTTCTTATGAAGCCTAATGTTTAAAAGGCAAAGAGTTGTGTTTGTAGAAGAAGCGTATTATGTGGTTTGAGCAACAAGTCGGTCTTAGAGTTGCGAGTTGAGAAATAGCCTAAGTATAAAGGTTACGTTATGAGTGTTTAGTGAGGTTTTTCTTTTGAATGAGGTGAAGCGTATTGCTTTGTGATTAGGTTGGGTTGAGTGAGTTATTTAGCCACACGACTTATATACTCCATACCCGTCCAAAGAGCCTTACATTACAACCCGAAAAGACCTTTTCCGATTCTTATTTTTGACAACACACTTAATTTGCGATTGAAATGAGATTGATTTTTCGTTCTTGTTTATTGTGCTTGCATTTGTATGATTTGAGCGTATACACGTCCTATGCAGCAATGCTTGAGTACTTTTGAGCGTACACCCACATATTTATTTCCCTTTTGAGAGGATGCATGAATTTGATTTTTGGAGCGACAATTTAATAAAGGTGGAGTGTTTGAAGTTGCGTTGCATGTATCTATATTTTCGAAATTAATTATGTAGCACGACACGACTCCTTGTTTGAGCTTATTTTTATTCTTGTTATACTTTGAAAATATCGTTTGTTCGAGGACGAACAAACCAATTAAGCGTGGAGTAGTTGATTAACATGAATTTGTCTTGATTTTAATTAGTATTTTAGTTCGTTTTTATTATAGTTTTCGGCGAAAGTTGGATAGATTGAGTATATTTTCGTATTTTCTTATCTCCAACTTATTTTATTATATTTTAATTATAATTAATTAATTTAATGTTTATTTTAGGTATTTATAAGTATTTGAGTTTGGATTTAGTCAATTATGGGCAAACGAGTAGAGTTTTAGCGAAAACGGGGCGCGATTTGAAGAATCTGAAGCTGCCTATAACGGTTTTCCATCTGAAATCATTATAGTATCCTGCCGACCAGCCCTGCCGAGCACTGCCGACCAGCCCTGCCGAGTACTGCCGACCAAACCTGCGGAGCGCTGCCGACTGCTGCCTGCGTCGCTCGACCGGTCCGCCCGCGTCGACCAGTTTACGTCGGTTGACGCCAGAACTGTTATAGAAACCCTGATCGACGCCAATGCCCCCAAACTCTCTGTTGCGTCGATCCGAACCGCATCGATCGACGCCCGATCGACGCGACTACCCAGAAAACGCATTTTTAAGGGTTTCTTGCTACCCAAGACTTCCCACAAATATAAATACCCTATGTATTTCATTTTTTTACATACACTATCATATTTCTAGGGTTTTAAGGCCTCTTAGGGGATGACAACCCCAATTAGTGCCCTTCGATTTCTTAGTTTCTCTTAATAATTCTTAGTTTTAAATTCTTAGACTTTAGATTAATTTGGATTCAATATTTCATCGTGGAACGCTGCAATTTTCTTCGTTTAATTAGTAAGTACTTATCTCTTATGCTCTTTAATTTAGTTCACATGCTTTCAGTTAATTTAATTATATCTCTTAGAATAATTATTATTTCCATGACGAATTGTGATTATGATTGTGTTGGGATTGTGATGTTGAGATTGATGATTATTGTTAGCTATATCGTAAGGGTCTAGAGCCTAGATTCGTTGTGAACCATCAATTGGAACTTCCCAAGCGATCGTGGAGACGAATCAAAACTCTAGAACCCTAGTTTTCTTAAAATTGTTTTAGAGTCTTTTAATTAATTCATAGTTGAATTAATCTTAGATCTTAGATAATTAATTCTTAATTAAAATAATCTTTGGTTTTAATTAATTAGTTCTTAGTTTAAATAGTTATACATTTAATTAATTCGTTCATAGTTTAAATAATTTCTAGATTTAATTTATTGCTCTTAGTTTAATTAGTCTTTAGTTCTTAAAATCAAACAAAACCTCCCCTTGTCTGCGTGTTTAGATTAGTTTTATTTTTATTTTCTTATTCGTTAAAACAAACACAAAACGAATTTCTGAATCTAGTCTTCCTCGAGATATCGACTCGGTTCAACTTACCAACCTACATGCGAACTCGTACTCTTGCGAGCGAGCTTTTTAAAACTGACAAATTTAATAAAGTAGGTACAAAAATCTCGAATCAGCATCTCGGTATCGAACGTATTACGTAATATTTGAACCAATTGGCAAATTCATTTTCCAATTTTTCGTTGATCCTTTCATCAGTAATGTTTGGTTGGAGACGTTGAATGCTCTTCGTGTAAATACTACATATAATGTTACACAATTGAGGGAAAAAGTATTAGCACATTTATATATATATATATATATATATATATATATATATATATATATATATATATATATATATATATATATATATATATATATATACACACATTGACATTATAAATTGGAAAGAGTATTCATACCTAACAAATTCTTCGACCTCCTCACAATTTAGCAACACCTATATCCTTGCGGCGTTGTATTATATTTGGCTTAGAAATATTTTTCCCTTTGTACCAAACGTCTCTCCACATTTCTTAAACACCGATGGAATTTCATCACCGTCATCCACATAATTCTGACCGTCGTCATTTGTAGGAAAATTTGTTCTTTTAGTTGAAACGTGATCTTCAAAATAGTACGAATTAAAATTTGATGCCTCATCGACCAGATATGCGTTTGCTATCGACCCTTCAACACTCGCCTTATTTTTCACGCTGTTCTTTAGTTTGCGAAGATACCTCTCGAATGGGTACATCCATATATACTGTACTAGGCCAGCAATTCTCGCATCATACGCAAGATGAACAGGCAGATGCTCCATCGAGTCAAAAAAACTTGGAGGGAAGATAAGTTCCAGTTGACATAATATTAAAGGAATGTCATGTTCAAGTCGACTCATATCTTCGGTGCGAATGACTGTTGACGTGAGATCCTTGAAAAACAAGCTCAATCCGGTTAGAACCTTCCACACATTCAGAGGAAGTAGTTCACGAAAGGCTATTGGTATCAACCTCTGCATGAATACATGACAATCATGACTCTTCATCCCGATCAAATGAGACTCCTTCCTATCGATGCAATGCCCCAAATTTGATGCGTACCCATTTAGAAATCAAATAGATTTGACCCAATCGCAAACGACAGCTTTCGATGGCTTATAAGGTGTGTAACAGGCTTTAGGACACTTTCTGACCCATCTGGCGCCAACTCTGAGCGATTACAATACTCATTCAAATCTTCCCTATACGTGTCCTTGGTATTCCCTTTGACATTCATCACCGTATTGAAAACATTATCAAACATATTTTTTTCGATGTGCATAACATCTAAATTGTGACGAATTAGATTTGTCCTCCAATATGGTAGATCCCAGAAGATGCTTCGTTTTCTCCAACCAGATGTTCGGGATATTTGCGCATTAACGAGTGCTGCATCCAGTTCAGTGACTTTCAGAATCTCCAATCTTTCTATTTCTGCCAAAACTTCTACCCCTGAGCGCACTTCCGACGGTGGAGTCTCGACAGATCTTCTTTTTCGAAATCGTCATTTATCTTTTCGAAAACGGTGATCATGCTCAAGGAATTTTTGGTGATTTTCGAACCACGATTGCTTCCCACTGCACTTAAGAGTGAAGGCGTCTGACCGTTCCATACAGTAAGGACAAGCTTTTTGACTGGCCGTACTCCATCCGGACAACATAGAATACGCAGGGAAATCGCTAATCGTCCACATAAGGGCTGATCGCAACTGAAAATTTTGTTTCTTAGATATATTGTACGAGGGAGCCCCAACCGTCCACAACTGATTTAATTCGGCGATTAGAGGTTGCAAAAACACATCAAGTTTGTCTTCTGGATTCTTTGGCCCTGGTACAAGAATGCTCAGGAACATGAACTGTTCTTTCATGCACATCCAAGGAGGCAAGTTGTAGGGTGTAACTATGACGGGCCACAATGAGTATTGTGCTCCAAAACTTCCAAATGGTTGAAAACCATCAGTATAAAGACCCAATCTCATGTTTAGACTTTCAGCCCCAAAGCTTGGATGAGTCTCATTAAAATGTTTCCAAGCTTCTGAGTTGGATGGGTGGCGCATAACATTGTCTTCAACCTCGTGTTCAGCATGCCATCTCATATCTTTCGCTGTGGCATTAGATTCGCACAACCTCTGCAGACGAGGACTTAATGGAAAATAGCACATCTTCTTGTACGCGACACGAGCCTTTTGTCATTTTGTTTTTCCATGACGAATAGGTTTAAACCGAGGTTCATTGCAGAATTTGCAACTTGTCAAATCAGAATCGTCTCTCCAGTAGATCATATAATTATTCTTGCAGCAGTCTATCTTCTCGACCGGTAAGCCCATACCCCTTAACAACTTCTTCCTGTTGTAGAAGTTATCGGGTACGAGATTGTCTTTCGGTACAATCTCCTTGATTAATTCACTCAATTGATCATAATACTTTTGAGACATGTGATTCTCTGATTTCAAATTCATGAGACGGGAAACTAATGACAACTGAGTATGTGCCTCGCACCCCGGATACAATGGCTGATTTCCAGCTTTCAACATGTCGTGAAAATTTTGAGCCTCAAGGTTCGGCGACTCTTCCATATTGGCAACCATGTCAAAATCGGGACCAGCTGCATCTTGAACCATATTAATGTACGCGTTTGATGATTCTTCAGAAGGGATGTAAGAAGGTCCTCCAGATTGAAAATCGTGATGGAGTCCAGAGGTTGCGAGCCAGGTTTCTCCGTGGTAAATCCATCTGTAGTAATTCGACCCGTGTTTCACCACTATTCCTACATCTGCTATGATTACAAGGACATTTCAGTCTCTGTCCGTCCTTATGAGTGGAATGTGCTTGCGCAAATTTAATAAAACTCTCAACTCCATCCACGAATTGTGAGGATAAATAACCGTTGTTGATTCGCTCGTACATCCAACTACGATCGGAACTCATCCTAACATTATACGGTTGTCATATTAGTTTATCGAAAATTGGGCAGCATGAGGGGTGGCTAGAGAATGATTGAAATTTTTGGTAAGGCCCTATCCCATTCGAGAACGTGATTTTCCTGTAATACAGCGTCTTAGAATATGAATTTTTATTGACTAAAAATTTCGGCAGCATCTCCCTTTAGTTCTCTAAGTACACATATGTTGCAGTGCACCCGAGAACATAAGAGAGATAATGAACCAAGATTTATGTAATCAACAAAAAAACATATAGATAAGATAAGCCATATTACAATCACGCTCTCAAACTGTCCAAACAAGTGGACAATTCGGGATTTAGTATTGAATTCTCTATTCGATACTAAATCTCAAACGAGTCTAAGGTATATTGTTTGAGTGTAGATAGAAAGATTGTATTTCGGATCGAAACTATTTTAAACCCCGTTATTGGAGGGACGAAACCTCCCCGACCGGCGTCATAAACCACGTCAAAACAGACATATACATTAATTGATAAATCACATAATTTAAACAATATCTACAAAATATATATGTTACACACAACATGCATGTACCGATCACCACGGTATTTCACCACCACAATCACACACAATTTAAAACATTTTGAAAACCACCGTCATATTTTAAAATAATTTTAAAAATCGTTATTGGAGGGACGAAACCTCCCGGCCGGCGTCGTACACCACGTCATCACCGACGTCTTCCCAGACCAATCACAACATCATGCCCTCAAATTCAAACCATAAAAACAGACGCACAAAAACAATAAGTTAACATGCATGTACCGATCGCCACGGCATTTCACCACCATCGTAGAATACACTTTAATGATAATTGAATAACTATTCATAAATTTAACCATAATTAGGTAATTATTTCTTAATTGAACCCTAATTACTAGATTATTTCTAAATTGAACCCTAATTACGTGATTATTCCTAAATTGAACCCTAATTAGGAAATTATTTCTAAATTGAACCCTAATTACTTGATTATTCTTAAATTGAACCCTAATTATGTAATTATTCCTAAATTGAACCCTAATTATATAATTATTCTTAAATTGAACCCTAATTACTTGATTATTCCTAAATTGAGTCCTAACTACATGATGCGGGGAGGGGTGCGTCTCGGCGTCGTGGAACCAAGAGGCTCGGGCGTCGATCGTTTAGTACGCGTTTTCTAATTTTTTTGACTTTAAATGAAAAATGGAAAAAACTCAAAAAAATAGAAAAATTAGGGTTTATTTTTTTCTAATTGAGTCCCTCGGTTTGAAAGCGAGGGAAACCCAATCCCTCGGTTTATTTTAAACAATTAAAAATAAAAAAAATTAAAAAAAACGAGGGATGACCGAGGGGCCCTAATCCCTTGGTCCAAAAACCTAATATTTGCAGCGGGTCTTCTCTCTATCATTCACGCCGCAAACAAAAAATAAGAAAGAAATAGAGAAGAGAGATCGGATCTTCGCCCTGCCGTGCCTTGCCGTCGCCGCTTCACCAGCGTCGTCACCGTCCGAAGTCAGCCTGTATTCGCTCGAGCCACTGCCGCTCCACCAGCGTCGTCGCCGTCCGAAGTCAGCCTCTCGCCGTCATCGCCACCTCCGTCACCGACGCAGTCGCCGCCTCCGCCACCTTCAGCCTCCGTCGCCGTCCGAAGGTAAGTTATTTTGGTTGTTTTTCATTCTTTTTTTTGTATATTATTTGTATTTATTATTTTAATTTTTAATTTGTAATTATAATTTTAAAATTGGGTTGTTTTCGCAGCCAGCGCCGTCGAGTCACCGCAGCCAGCGCAGCCTCCGCCACCGTCTCCGTTGCTAAGTAAGCTGCTTGTTTTTTTTTTGTATATTCATTGAATTTATCAGTTTAATTTTAATGTGTAATTATAATTTGTTTATTATTTGTATGTATTCATTTATTTTTGATTTTGTAATTATAATATTTGGATTAGGATTCAATTTAGGGTTAGGTTAAGATGATTTAAGGTTAAAATTTAGGAATAATTAAGTAATTAGAGTTCAATTTAGGAATAATTACAAAATTAGGGCTTCCATTTGAGGAATAATCAATTAATTAAGGTTCAATTTAGGAATAATCAAGTAGTTAGGGTTTAATTTAGGAATAATTACCTAATTAGGGTTCAATTTAAGAATAATCAAGTAATTAGGGTTCAATTTAGGAATAATTACGTAATTAGGGTTCAATTTAAGAATAATCACGTAATTAGGGTTCAATTTAGGAATAATTACCTAATTAGGGTTCAATTTAGAAATAATCAATTAATTAGGGTTCAATTTAGGAATAATTAACCTAATTAGGGTTCAATTTAAGAATAATCACGTAATTAAGGTTCAATTTAGGAATAATTACCTAATTAGGGTTCAATTTAGAAATAATTACGTAATTAGGTTTTAATTTAGGAATAATCACGTAATTAGGGTTCAATTTAGGAATAATCAAGTAATTAGGGTTCAATTTAGGAATAATTACATAATTAGGTTCAATTTAGGAATAATCATGTAATTAGGGTTCAATTTAGGAATAATTACCTAATTAGGGTTCAATTTAGGAATAATCACGTAATTAGGGTTCAATTTAGGAATAATTACCTAATTAGGGTTCAATTTAGAAATAATTACCTAATTAGGTTTTAATTTAGGAATAATCACCCGTTCGTAAATTCTTGGGTTTTGTTTCTATTTTTTTACTAATTTTTTGAGTTTTTTCCATTTTTTATTTAAAATAAAAAAAAAATAGAAAACGCATAATAAACGATCTACGCCCGACTCTCGTGCTTCCACAACACTGAGACGCACCCCTCGGCAAAATCACAATGCTTCGTCGCTTAACGTTTCCAACCGAAGGAGTTGATCAATTGATCGTATCTTGTTGTTGGTCGAATTACACGACACGTGTGGATACTCACATGCTCGTTGATACTTTTCGATCGAAATTGGGTCAAAACCACTCCACGTTCCTAAGATGATATGATTTGTTTCATTTTTACAATTTTTCTATTTTATTTAATTTTTTTTATTTTTTAAATATTTGACAAAAACCGAGGGAAAGGTGAGACCCTCAGTTTGAAACCGAGGGAAAGCCAATCCCTCGATTTTTGTCAATTTTTTTAAAAAATAAATCCAAAAAATAGAAAACGCGTAGTTATCGATCGACACCCGACCCTCGTGGTTTTGGGACGCCGAGACGAACCCCTCTCTGCCCCGTCCGTAAATTCTTGGGTTTTGTTTCCATTTTTTACTAATTTTTCTATTTTCTCGAGTTTTTTTTCTATTTTTCATTTAAAATCAAAAAAATAGAAAATGCGTACTAAACGATCAACGTCCGACCCTCGTGATTCCACGACGCCAAGACACACCCCTCCCCACCCCGTTCGTAAATTCTTGGGTTTTGTTTTTATTTTTTACTAATTCTTCTAATTTTTTGAGTTTTTTTCCATTTTTTATGTAAAATTGAAAAAAAAATAGAAAACGCGTACCAAACGATCTACGCCTGACCCCCGTGCTTCCACGACGCTGAGACGCACCGCTCGACCCCTCTCCAAAATCACGACGCTTTGTCGCTTCACGTTTTCAACTGAAGGAATTGATCGATCGATCGTATCTTGTTGTTGGTCGAATTACACGACACGTGTGGATACGCACATGCTCGTTGTTACTTTTCGATCGAAATTGGGTCAAAACCACCCCATGTGCCTAAGATGATAGGATTTGTTTCATTTTTATGGTTTTTCTATTTTTTTATTTTTTAAATAATTGACAAAAAACGAGGGATTGGGTTTCCCTCGGTTTCAAACCGCGGGAAATGTGAGTCCCTCGGTTTGAAACCGAGGGAAAACCAATCCGTCGGTTTTTGTCAAATTTTTAAGAAATATATAAAATCCGAAAAAAATAGAGAATGAGTAGTTATCTATCGACACCCGACCCTCGTGATTCCGGGACGCGGAGCCAAGCCCCTCCCCGCCCCATTCGTAAATTCTTGGGTTTTGTTTCCATTTTTTTACTAATTTTTCTATTTTTTTTTTTGAGTTTTTTTCTATTTTTTCATTTAAAATCAAAAAAAATTATAAAACACGTATTAAACGATCGACGCCCGACCCTCGTGGTTCCACGACGCCGAGACGCACCCCTCGCCGCCCCGTTCATAAAATCTTGGGTTTTGTTTCTATTTTTTACTAATTTTTCTAATTTTTGAGTTTTTCCATTTTTTTTAAAATAAAAAAAAGTAGAAAATGCGTACTAAACGATCTACGCCCGACCCTCGTGGTTCCACAACGCCGAGACGCACCCCTCGCCACCTAGGCACAATCACAACGCTTCGTCGCTACGCGTTTCCAACCGAAGGAGTTGATCAATCAATCGTATCTTGTTGTTAGCCAAATTACACGACACGTGTGGATACGCACATGCTCGTTGATATTTTTTGATCAAAATTCGGTCAAAACCACCCCCACGTGCCTAAGATGATAGGATTTGTTTCATTTTTAAGATTTTTCTATTTTTTTATTTTTTAAATAATTGACAAAAACCGAGGGATTGGGTTTCCCTCGGTTTCAAACCGCGGGAAATGTGAGTCCCTCGGTTTGAAACCGAGGGAAAACCAATCCCTCGGTTTTTGTCAATTTTTTAAATAATAAAAAAAATCCGAAAAAAATAGAAAATACGTAGTTATCGATCGACACCTGACCCTCGTGATTCCGGGACGCCGAGCCAAACCTCTCCCCGCCCCGTTCATAAATTCTTGGGTTTTGTTTCTATTTTTTTGATTTTTTTTCCATTTTTCATTTAAAATCAAAAAAAATTAGAAAACTCATACTAAACAATGGACGCCCGACCCTCGTGGTTCCACGACACCGAGAAGCACTTCTCCTGCCCTGTTTGTAAATTCTTGAGTTTTGTTTCTATTTTTTACTAATTTTTCTAGTTTTTTTTTTTCATTTTTTACTTAAAATCGAAAAAAATAGAAAATGCGTACTAAACGATTGACGCCTGACCCTCGTGGTTCCACGACACCAAAACACACCCCTCGCCCCCTCAGAAAAATCACGATGTTTCGTCGCTTCGCGTTTCCAACTGAAGGAGTTAATCGATCGATCGTATCTTGTTGTTGGTCGAATTACACGACACGTGTTGATACGCAAATGCTTGTTGATCTTTTTCGATCGAAATGCGGTCAAAACCACCCCCACGTACCTATGATGATAGGATTGGTTTCATTTTTATGATTTTTCTATTTTTTTCTATTTATTTTGTTTCTTAAATAATTGACAAAAAACGAGGGATTGGGTTTCCCTCGGTTTTTGTCAATTTTTTAAAAAATAAAAAAATCTAAAAAAATAGAAAACACATGGTTATCGATCGACACCTGACCCTCGTGGTTCCGAGACGCTGAGACAAACCCCACCCCGTCCCGTTCGTAAGTTCTTGGGTTTTGTTTCCACATTTTACTAATTTTTCTATTTTTTCGAGTTTTTTTCCATTTTCCATTTAAAATCGGAAAAAAAATTAGAAAATGCGTACAAAACGATCGATGCCCAACCCTCGTGGTTCCACGACGCCAAGACGCACTTCTCCCCACCCCGTTCATAAATTCTTGGGTTTTGTTACAAATCTGTACATAATCGAGTCATGTTTGAGTCTTTTTATTCTCTTTTTTGGGTTAAGATTAGGTTAAATTGCATTGTTTTGCATTCTTTGCCTTCTTGCTATACTTTCTGACTTGTTGCTCAATAATCGGTCCAAATGAGAGTAATTCTTTATTTTTCTCATACAGCTAGAGCGTCCGGTGGATCCAAAGCACAAAGATAGAAGAAGCAACGCTCAAGAGTAGCCCAAGGACACCCACCGATCGGACAGCGTATATCTCCGATCGGTCTGACTGATGAAGCACACACCGGCCGAATGAACTGGTGCACCGATCAAAGCCACGGGCAGTAGCCTTCGTTCGATCGGACAAGACCTACGTCCGATCGGACAAGTACATTACGCATGCAATTTTTTTGGAAATCTTCAGTTACGAAACGACCAAAATGTGTTTAAAAACTGGAGAGAGGCTAGGGTTCAAAAATTATTCAGTCTTGGAGGCTTGAACAAGGCTAGATAAGCCACCAAACACCCAAAGGTAGAGAGATTTTGACACATCTCTCATACCTCTAGCATAAATCCGCACGACGTCGTATCAAGGTGCGATTCTCAACAGCCGATGTTCGATGCGAGAATTTTGGGTTCTTGACAAGCCTTGGGATTCCATGCAAATCTCGAAGTGCACTATTTTATCATCTTTGTGGGTTTGAAAATAGTTCAACGATTAGTAATTTCTGAACTCGTAGCTTTGACGTTTTCGTAGTAGTTTGGTTCCAGATTTGTTTTGAATAGTTGGAGAACATGTTAGATAATGCTTCGTTGATCGTTAGTTAAAGTGTTGGTATTTGGAATTCATACTATTATGTTTAGGATTATTGATGATAGGATTAACAATTGCATTTAGATGTTTTATTGATAGCCCGTTGAATATTGAAGATCAGATTTCATGTTATTCTGTTTTGAGATATTACTATTCGATTAAGGATGAGATTGTGATTGGTTAGGCATTTGTCGCATTGAGGTTATTATGAGTAATTGTTAGCAATTGAAATAATCTAGTAAGTCGTTTAGTTTAGAACCGTTAGAGTTATTGGGTTGTTAAATGTGTTCAAACATTAGTTTGTTATAATTGATGCATTATTAGTCGAAAGCATGTTTATGATCGTTGGTATAATTAGGAAAAGCTCTTATTTGGTTTACACCTTTTTCTATTCTCATCCCTTGTCGAGAGGTTGACACCCTCGAGACAAGATGAATTCGTTTTGTTTTAAGTTATTGAAATTGAATCCTTTTCAAAACCCCATTTGATCGTGTGTTTTAGATAGAATTTGTGATATTAGAATAATAAGCATCATTAAATCCGATTCACATTCCTCGAGAGATCTACCCGAGTTAACTTACTAGTCTACAAGTGACCCCGTTCTCTTGCGGGCGAACTCAAACTCCTTTTCAAAGCGTAGATTCGTATCGGTTAACCGGTAATTAATTTTGAAAGGAACCGAAAAGTTCGGCTCAAAATTTGGCGTCCTTGTCGGGTAATGGCAAAGGTTTTAATGATGTTTATTTGTGTTAATGCTTTCATGTCGATAATTATATAATGTTTTTGGTTTGCCTCTCGATGCGGTGATTTGTTTATTATTGATGGAAGGTTGACGAAGTCTTAGAGGAGAATTGACCCCATTCATCAATAGCATCGAGCGAGTGACGAGACCAAGACAACTATTTCCTTCCACCGAAGGGAATCCGACCACTTGATGGAGTCAAGCGATGCGAGACTACGATCCGGATGAATTCTACTATGAGCAACTCCCAGTATTTCATGGGCTTCCGTGTGAGGATCCATTTGATTTCATCCAAGAGTACGACGACATAACAAGAACCTTCCCTCTCTTAAGCCTTACGAGGGATGAAGTAAAGGTGCGACTCTTCCTCTACGTGTTGAAGGGTCGGGCAAGAAAATTATTTATACATTCAGAGCCTGATTCCTCGGGAGCATGGAGGATGTACACGATTGGTTCATGGAGACGTTCTGCTCATCTGAATGGGTCCCACCTCCATATTATTACATCGTGAGCCTTGATGATCCACATGCTTCACCCAACCACTATAATCCGGGTTTCGAACCTTCATACGCTCCTTCCACCTCGCCCTCTTATTACACGGGATATGACTCGTATGCTCAATCCGAATTTAATTCTTCCTATCCAAGCTACGACTCTTATGCCCCTCCCGACTCGATTTTGTACTATCCAATCCATGAAGAATATACTAGACGATCAATTTTTGGCGTGGAAGCATGATCTGGAAGCTGAGACCATTCATCTACGGGACGAACTTGCGCAAACGAATTGGAATTTAGTGCAAACGATTGAGCAACTCATGAAGAATATGGAGACGATGTTGGGTCAAATGATGGCTTCCTTGGAAGAGAGGGAAAACCAACAAATTTACAATCATACCGATTCTCCATTCGATAATGATTCTTACTCAGTTATCCGTGTTGAGAAGGAGTAGCTTACCTTTGAAGAGCTGCCGATTCTTGATGTGGTGGAGCCCATCTTGGAAGTTGGTGACTCAAGCTTGAATGCTTGTTTGTGAGATGTGTGTGAGGAGATAGAGATTGAGGATTTGGATGAGATTGCCTCTTTTGCAATCGAATATGAAATTTTGGGTAATAGTGTAGGGGTGTTGCCATTTGAGGTTCCGAGCGAGGATGTTGGCGACTCGGACTTACTTGCTCTTTGTGGAGATGTTGGAGTTGTGTTACCGGATTTGGAGGAGGTTGTGTTTTCTGAGCCGCATTGCATTTTGCCCGATGCTTTGATCAATCTTAACGTTGAAGCAGTAGAAGAGGCAATTGGAAAGGAGTTTGGGTCGGTCGATGATCATTCATTTTGTTCGACCGACTTCCTAGTCATTCCGATGACCGAGCATTGTTCCACACCTCGACTGACTTTCGATCTCTTTTTGGTCATCGATTACTCACGTTTTCGACCTCCAAAGCCGGTTGGAGTTTTTATTTCTCTCATCATGGGACCTGCTCGTCGTGCCCACCTTGGTAATCTTCATCACCCGCTATTACTCTTGGAGAACACTAAGGAGTGGCACGATCATCATTTATTTCTGGATCCCGGATAACATCACCTTTGCAAGTCGTCGAGCAAAAGGCGTTAAAATTTGCACTTCTTGGGAGGTAACCCAAGCAAAAGTGTGGAAAATGATGCTTTTCCAGGACATCTGATCGGACGAGGGAAAGTGACCGGTCAGACAAAGCACACTAGACTGTTGTCCGACCGGATGAGAGAAATTGATCGGTCGGACAAAGCACACCGGACTGTTGTTCGACCGGATGGTGAGTGACCGATCGGATGGAGGCAGCAGACTTACTTGAAACCATTGCTCCATTTGTAGAGTTCCATCTTTCTCTCAGGACGGCATGGATATTTAGGCGGGACCGAACCCCAGTATTGTATCACTTTCTATCCCAACTCTCGTTTTCATTTTTAGTGATTGTGTTTGGTTTTTGCTGTTATGCATTTTGTGTTTGAGTGTTTGTATAACCATTCGACTAACTTTTTGAATGATAATTGATTCGACGTCTTCCTTTTTCTCTGTGTTGATTTGTATGATAGCAATGCGGATATTGCTTAGTCTTTCTTTGTGACGACGCACGAATCAATCGATTGTTTATGTCGACGTATGATGAAATCATTCCCACGCTTATTTGTGTTTGTACTGGCTTGCCTGTCGGAATCATGTATTGTGTGATCTTTTGTTAGAGTCGTTTGAGCTTGTTTAATGCAAGAATTTTCAAAACCTACTTATATATAATTATTTAAAACAACACTTAGTTGTTGGCAATTTTTCGAAGCTTTAAAAACTGGATCACCTTGTTTTCAAAGTTTGAATAAAACCCTTGTAAGAAGCCTTGTGTGTTTATCAACATTTCATAATATGATTCGATAAGTGTTTTGAGAAGTCTTTAAAGTCGCATGTGTATGTTTGGTTTTGGAAATGACGATAGGCACATATAAAACCCGATTCCGTCCATATTCAGAAATAAAAACCAGTATAATTCCCAACGAGCCCCTTTGAGCTTTTACTATGTCTTTTTGTTAATCCATGAGCATAATTGTATCTCTTATTTCGACTAAGTGTGTAAGATGAGAGTTTTATTTATTGGTTCAATGAGATTTGACGTTTGTAGGGTGGGAATTAGTAAAAAAATAATAATAATGATAAATAAATAAATAAAAGAAATAAGCATAAGAGCATCTAGTTGATGGGAATAAATCCTATTTATAAAGGCAAACGAGCAAAGAAGTAACTAACACTATGTTCCTTAGGATCGGGCGCGATTATCCAGTTTTAAGGGTTAGAAAAAGCCTTAACTATAAAAGGCTAAGGATAATGTTATATGGTTACTTTGGGGGAGTGAGGGGGTAAAATTTGGATGCACGCTTAAAAATTTGGATTGAGTGAGTTATTGATTGCGTTTGTTCGCAAGTTAGCCACACATCTTTATATATGACATACCTTACCAAAGAGCCTACCTTACAACCCTAGAAAGTCCTAACCCGATTCTTAACTAAATATGCACACATATGCGATATACGAGTCTTTGATTTTCACGAGTCATTGAATGCATGTTTATGTTGATCCGAGCGTATACACTTACCTTTTGAAAAACACAAGGGAATGAGTGCACCATAATATATTCCCCTTTTATGAGGACGCATTCTTTTGATTTCAAGGTGAAACAGTAATACGAGTTAGCCTTATGGTTTTCGATGAAAGTGTTTATAATTGCAAAACTAAACTATACTTTTAGCTCTAACTCATTTCACTTCTCTTGATTTTGATTCTTTCGTTTGTTCAAGGACGAACAAACCAGTTAAGCATGGGGTGGTTGATTTGAACGTATTTGTTATGAATCTGTACATAATCGAGTCATGTTTGAGTATTTTTATTCTCTTTTCGAGTTAAGATTAGGTTAAATTGCATTGTATTGCATTCTTTGCCTTCTTGCTTAACTTTCAAACTTGTTACTCAATAATCGGTCCAAATGAGAGTAATTCTTTATTTTTCTCATACAGCTAGAGCGTCCGGTGGATCCAAAGCACAAATATAGAAGAAGCAATGCTCAAGAGTAGCCCAAAGGACACCCACCGATTGGACTGACTGATGAAGCGCACACCGGCCGAATGAACTGGTGCACCGATCGAAGCCACGGGCAGTAGCCTTCGTCCGATCGGTCAAGACCTACGTCCTATCGGACAAGTACATTACGCATGAAATTTTTATGGAAATCTTCAGTTACGAAATGGCCAAAGCGTGTTTAAAAACTGGAGAGAGGCTAGGGTTCGAAAATTATTCAGTCTTGGAGGCTTGAACAAGGCTAAAGAAGCCACCAAACACCCAAAGGTAGAGATATTTTGACACATCTCTCATACCTCTAGCATAAATCCGCACGACGTCGTATCAAGGTGCGATTCGCAACAGCCGACGTTCGACGCGAGAATTCTGGGTTCTTGACAAGCCTTGGGATTCCACGCAACTCTCGAAATGCACTCTTTTATCATCTTCGCGCGTCGAAAATAGTTCAACGATTAGTAATTTCTGAACTCGTAGCTTTGGCATTTTCGTAGTAGTTTGGTTCCGGATCTGTTTTGAATAGTTGGAGAACATGTTAGATAATGCTTCATTGATCGTTAGTTAAAGTGTTGGTATTTGGAACTCATACTATTATGTTTTAGATTATTGATGATAGGATGAACAATTACTTTTGGATGTTTTATTGATAGCTCGTTGAAGTATTGAAGATCAGATCTCATGTTATTGTGTTTTGAGATATTGCTATTCGATTAAGGATGAAATTGTGATTGGTTAGGCATTTTTCGCATTGAGGTTATTATGAGTAATTGTTAGCAATTGAAATAATCTAGTAATTCGTTTAGTTTAGAACCGTTAGTGTTATTGGGTTGTTAAATGTGTTCAAACATTAGTTTGTTATAATTGATGCATTATTAGTCGAAAGCATGTTTATGATCGTTGGTATAATTAGGAAAAGCTCTTATTTGGTTTACACCTTTTGCTATTCTCATCCCTTGTCGAGAGGTTGACACCCTCGAGACAAGAAGAATTCATTTTGTTTTAAGTTATTGAAATTGAATCCTTTTCAAAACCCCATTTGATCGTGTGTTTTAGATAGAATTTGTGATATTAGAATAATAAGCATCATTAAATTCGATCTCCAATCCTCGAAAGATCGACCCGAGTTAACTTACTAGTCTACAAGTGACCCCGTTCTCTTGCGGACGAACTCAAACTCCTTTTCAAAGTGTAGACGCGTATTAACCGGTAATTAATTTTGAAAGGAACCGAGAAGTTCGGCTCAGCGTACTAAACAATTGACGCCCGATCCTCGTGGTTCCACGACGCCAAGACTCACTTCTCCCCACACCGTTCGTAAATTCTTGGGTTTTGTTTCTATTTTTTACTAATTTTTCTAATTTTTTGAGTTTTTTTTCCATTTTTTATTTAAAATTGAATAAAAATAGAAAATGCGTACTAAACGATCGAAGTCCGACCCTCGTGGTTCCACGACGCCAAGACGCACCCCTCGACAAAATCACGATGCTTCGTCGCTTCGCGTTTCTAACCGAAGGAGTTGATTGATCGATCGTATCTTGTTGTTTGTCGAATTACACGACACGTGTGGACACGCACATGCTCGTTGATATTTTTCGATCGAAATTGGGTCAAAACCACCCACACGTATCTAAGATGATAGGATTTGTCTCATTTTTACGGTTTTTCTATTTTTTTAAATAATTGACAAAAACCGAGGGATTGGGTTTCCCTCGGTTTCAAACCGAGGGAAGGGTGAGTCCCTCGGTTTGAACCCAAGGGAAAGGGGAGTCCCTCGGTTTGAAACCTAGGGAAAACCAGTCCTTCGATTTTTGTCAATTTTTTAAAAAATAAAAAAAATCCTAAAAAATAGAAAATGCGTAGTTATCGATCGACACCCGACCTTCGTGGTTCCAGGACACCGATCCAATACCCTCCCCACTTGTAAATTCTTGGGTTTCGTTTCCATTTTTTTACTAATATTTCTATTTTCTCGAGTTTTTTTTATAATTTTCATTTAAAATCGAAAAAAAATAGAAAACGCGTACTAAGCGATTGACGCCCGAGCCTCGTGGTTATATGACGCCGAGACTCACTTCTCCCCTTCCCGTTCGTAAATTCTTGGGTTTTGTTTCTATTTTTCACTAATTTTTCTATTTTTTTGAGTTTTTTTTTCTCATTTTCTTGATTAAAATTGAATAAAGATAGAAAACGCGTACTAAACGATCGACGCCCGACCCTCATGGTTCCACGACACCGAGACGCACCTTTTCTCCCCTCGGAAAAATTACGACGCTTCATCGCTTCGCGTTTCCAACCGAAGGAGTTGACCGATCGATCGTATCTTGTTGTTGGTCGAATTACACGATACGTGTGGATACGCACATGCTCGTTGGTATTTTTCGATCGAAATTGGTTCAAAAACACCCCCACATGCCTAAGATGATAGTATTTATTTTATTTTTACGGTTTTTCTATTTCTTTTTATTTTTTAAATAATTGACAAAAACTGAGGGATTGGGTTCCCCTCGGTTTCAAACCAAGGGAAAGGTGAGTCCCTCGGTTTGAAACCAAGCAAAATGTGAGTCCCTCGGTTTAAAACCGAGGGAAAACCAATCCCTCGGTTTTTGTCAAATTTTTTAAAAAATAAAAATAAATTCAAAAAAAATAGAAAACACGTAGTTATCGATCGACACCCAACCCTCGTGGTTCTGGAATGCCGAGCCAAACCCATCCCCTCCCCGTTCGTAAATTCTTGGGTTTTGTTTCCATTTTTTTTCTAATTTTTCTATTTTTTCGAGTTTTTTTTCCATTTTTCATTTAAAATCGGAAAAAGTTAGAAAACATGTACTAAACGATCGACGCCGACCCTCGTGGTTCCACGACGCCGAGATGCACCCCTCCCCGCTCCGTTCGTAAATTCTTGGGTTTTGTTTCTATTTTTTACTAATTTTTCTATTTTTTTGAGTTGTTTTCCATTTTTCATCTAAAATCGAAAAAAATAAATAGAAAACATGTACTAAACGATCGACGCCGACCCTCGTGGTTCCACGACGCCGAGATGCACCCCTCCCCGCTCCGTTCGTAAATTCTTGGGTTTTGTTTCTATTTTTTTATTAATTTTTCTAATTTTTTGAGTTTTTTTTCATTTTTCATTTAAAATAATAAAAATTAGAAAACGCGTACTAAACGATCGACGCCTGACCCTCGTGGTTCCAAGACTTCCGACCCTTCGTGGTGACCTGGTCCCTGGCGACCTGGTCTGGCGACATGTCAAGCTGATCTATTCTATTTACAGTCCCCCTCAATTCGAGCGAGGTTCAAGGGATAATCATCAACTTATCTCTTAACCGAGTTAGGAATTGGTTAGACAACGGCTTTGTAAAAATGTCTGCAACTTGATCAAATGATGGTATGTGTTGAACTTTAATGACTTGATCACCAACTTTTTCCTTGACAAAATGTAGATCAATTTCCAAATGTTTCATTCTTGAATGATGCACAGGATTTTTGGCAAATGACACAACACTAAATTGTTTACCCACACTATTGGAGGTTGAGTCTGAGGTATTTTTAGTTCCTTGAGAAGTGACTGCAACCATATTAGGTCGCAAGTAACTTTTGCTAATCTTTTGAACTCAGCCCTAGTGCTACTTCTGGACACAACTGTCTGTTTCTTTGAATTCCTCCCATATAAACACAAAACCTTGAAGTGGATCTTCTGTCATCAGGATCGCTAGCCCAGTCAGCATCTGTAAAGGCTACAAGTTGAGTAGATGGGGAAGCTACAAATCTCAATCCATAATTAATGGTTCCTGCAAGATATCTGAAAATTCTCTTCATTGCCTTCCAGTGCCTGTCAAGAGGAGATTGCATAAAATGGCTAATTTTGTTCACACTGTAAGCCAGTTCAAGTCTGGTGATTGTCACATATTGGAGGGCTCCAACTAAGCTTCTGTAAGTTGATACATCTAAAATAGGGGACCCAACAGTCTTGGATAGTGGAGCATTAGTGATCATAGGTGTAGGAATTCCCTTTGCTTTATCCATGTTGGCCCTTTTTAGAAAATCCTTGATGTAGCCCTCCTGTGACAAGAACAATCCATCTTTTGTATATTTGAACTCTATTCCAAGGAAATAATGTACATTCCCTATATCTTTCATTGTGAAGAAACTGCCAAGATGCTGAATGAAACTCTGAATTTCTTGTTTCTGGTTGCCTTTGACAATGATATCATCAACATAGGCCATTATGATCATGTTTGATTTATTGGTGTGCTTGAAGAACAAACAACTATCTGCATTTGATGTGCAAAATCCCATGGAATGTAGAATTGTGCTCAGCTTGTTGGACCAGGCCCTGGATGCCTGTTTAAGCCCATATAGTGTCTTTATTAACTTACACACAAGGTTGTTGCTGTTTCCTATCTCAAAGCCAGGTGGCTGTGACATGTAGTGGTCTATTTCCAAGTCACCATTTAGAAAGGCATTTGTAACATCAAGTTGCCTAATGCACCATGATTTATAAATAGCCAAGGACAGTACAACTCTAATTGTAGAAGGTTTGACAACTGCACTGAAGGTTTCTGTAAAATCAAAACCTAATGTTTGTGTGTAGCCTTTTGCTACAAGCCTAGCTTTGTATCTATCAAGTGTCCCATCAGCATTTTTCTTGACCTTGTAAATCCACTTACATCCAATAAGCTGCTTATCTGGAGGTAAGGTGCTGAGTGTCCAGGTCTGATTCTTAGAAAGAGCATCCAATTCCTCCTGCATTGCACATTTCCACTCAGGGGTGCTCAAGGCCTCCTTCAAGCTATTAGGTTCCTGCAAAATTCCACTTACTTGAAAAACTTTAGGCTTGTAGATCCCAGACCTTGACCTGGTGGTCATGTGATGTCTTCTTTGTTCATCTCTTATTGAGTCATGTAAATCAGTGTTAGTGGTAACAACAAGAGGTACATGAATATTATCAACAGGCAAACTCACATAAATTCTACCACTCTGAAGCTCATTTTGTGATGAGGATGTGGAATTGTGGTTAGGAGAATGGATACTGTGTGAGTGATTTGAGGAATGGTGTGGCTGAGGCGTTTCATCCAAATTAGGTCCAGTAAGAGGAGATGGTGGATGAGAGGAGGTTTCCGAAGGAAAGGTTGTTATGTTTTCATTGATCTGTGGTAAGATTAGCATAATGAATGGAGTGATTGAAGGTGACTTGCTAGCATTGTCTCCAACATCGGTTTCTTTAGAGAATAGGAAAGAATTCTCATCAAAGACAATGTGCCTTGTAATAAGGAGTTTATTGTTTGGCAAGAGGACTCTATAACCTTTATGTGAGTTTCTACAGCCTAGGAAAGTCCCAACTATGCTTCTAAATTGGGACTTGTTGTAATTTTAGGGCTTCCTGTAAGGGAAACACTTACACCCAAACACTCTGAGGTGATTGAGATTAGGTTTTTTTTTGGTGAGGATTTCATAGGGGATTTTGTAACTGAGGTGCTTAGAAGGTGTTTTATTAATCAAGTATATAACAGAAGTGAAATATGAATCCCAATGTCTTTGAGGAATATGAGAAGTGGCCAAGAGAGCTAAACCTACTTCTATGATATGCCTACGTTTCCTTTCAGCTAGGCCATTCTGTTCAGGTGTGTATGGGCAAGACATTCTATGCTTAATCCCATGATCAATAAAGAACTTGGAGAGGGCTATGAATTCCCCTCCTCCATCACTTTGGACAGCCTTGACATGTTTGTTATACTGAGTCTTAATGAGTTTGTGAAAATGGATAAAAGCTTGGTGTGTGTTAGATTTGTGCTTGAGCAAGTATATCCAAGTGTATCTAAATGCATGATCAATGAAACTAACATAGTAACTGAAACCACTGAAGGATTTTGTGGTTGCAGGACCCCATAGGTCAGTATAAATCAAGTAAAATAGTTCATAATTAGAAACAGAATCAGGAAAAGGCAGCTTATGAGACTTTGATTGCAAACAAGGAACACACAAAGATAGTTTTTCATTAACAGAGAATGGTATATTACAATGAGTGAGAGCTCTTCTAACAACATCAAAGGAAGGATGGCCTAATCTAGAATGCCATAGTTCCAAACTTGGCTTATTCTTAACTTCTAAAGAGTTAACAACTAGAAGGCCTTTATTTATGAGTCTCTCAGGTAGGTGATGAGGTCTTGGCTTGGAGCTAACAAGGTTGAAGCTGTAAAGTCCATTCTTAACAATCCCTTGGAGTAGCACAACTCCTGTTTCCTGATCCTTTACAAGACAAATATTGGAATGAAACTCAAAGAAAACATGGTTATCTTTGCCAAATTGACTTACACTAATCAGATTTTTTGTTATGTGAGGAACATGGAGTAAATTCTTAAGGATAAATGAGTGAGGAAAATGAGCTTTAGAGGATTGAATAACAGAATTGCCATAATGATTGATATTCAAACCTGTGCTATTACCAATCTGTACTTTGTCTGATCCTTGGTATTCAACTGCTATGTTGAGGTTTCCAAGATCATAAGTGATGGTTGCTTGCTTCAGAGTCTGGATACCAATTGAAGTCTGCAACGGAGTGTGTCTCACTGCCTGTGATGTTAGCCACATTCACATTATGATTACTAGTTGATCCTTGAGTGTAGTTTGATCCATATGAGTTGTTGTTGTTGTTTCTGTTGGCTTGGGTGAAATTGAGGTATGTTCTGTAGAAACACTTTTATGCAGTGTGGTTATTGTAGTGGCAAATTTGACACCTTACTTTTGAGTTGTCATATCCTCTTCCTCTGAAACTACCCCTGCCTCTTCCTCCTCTGTTGCCTTGATTAATAGAACTATTTCTACCTCTTCCTCTTGTATTGCCTTTTCCCCCTTGCCTTTGTGTGATGAGATTGACAAAAAAGGCTCCATTATCATTCATATTGCTGTTGTAGTGTGTTTTTGTGCCTTCAATTCTTGTTTCAAAGCTCAATAGGATAGACTAGGCCTCTGTTAAGGTGCAAGGTGGCATTTTTGTGGAAAGGGACACCAATACTGGATTATAATCTTGAGGTAGCCCAGAGAGGACATACAAAAGATGATCTCTTTCACTCACTCTTTCACCTTCTGATCCAAGAAGATCACAACAACCTTTGATCTTGTTCAGGTACTCTCTCATTGACATGTTTTCCTTTCTGATTGTCTGAAGTTGCAGCCTATATTGCAAGATCTTGGCATCATTCTGACTAGCAAATATTTTCTCTAGACACTACCATATTTCCCGAGATGTAGTCAAGCCAACAGTGGTGACTAATATTCTTTCAGACAATGAAGATAATATCCAAGAAGCTAGTAACTGATCCTGTCTGCTCCATAATAAATATGAAGGATTAAGTGTTGTGGATTCAGAAGATGTGTTAGGTAGAAGGGGATCTAGAGGAGTAATAGAGCCATTGATGTAGTGTTCTAATCCGTACCCTCTGATAGCAACAAGAATTTGTTGTTTCCAAATGAGGTGATTTGACTCATTTAGTTTTACATGAATTAATTGGGACTGGAGGGAAACCGGTTGGGATATCTGTGTGGTTGCATTTGAAACAGCAACATGTGGTTCTGCTGCCATGTTTTAAAGGGAAAAAGATAAAGGATAAAAAGAGGGATCCGGATCAGTGCTTAATAGCTCTGATACCATAATAGGAAATGTGCAGTCTGCACATGTAAAAGAGCAGCAAAAGTTGATGGCTTTAAGCTTGAAAGCAACATGTCTCTTGAATGATATATTCTGTATTAATTGCTTGAAAGATACAAGTGTCAACCCACATTATATAGGGCGATGCAATACATAAAATCTAGGATGACAACTACACGTGTCAAGCCACAATAGAATATGCACACACTACTGCAAAACAGCTAATTAACGGCGGTTTTTTGAGGCTTTTAACGGCGGTTTTTGAACCTTAACTTTCAATTAAAAAAAAGATTCTGTTAATGTGAAATCAATGTCATGATAAATATGATGATTAGTTTAGTGAGCTACAAGTTGTGTACCTGTCTTCAGATGTCGCCCTTCGAAGGAGCTCCAGGCGAGTTTGATCAGACGATATTTGCTATGCAGAAGGACCGCACTGTGGGGCCAGTTGAGGGCCTCACCCTTAATCTGGTTAGAGACCAGCACAGGTACAATGTTAGATTGCTCCGTTTTTCTTCTTAATTTTGATTGGTGCCTTCTTGTCCTCTATGCTGTATACTTTCCCGTCTATTAAAAAATTCATACTTTAAGAAAATTCTATTGGAACGTCTCTTTCTCCGAAATTCAAGGGTAAATAATTTCCAGAATTAATATTATTGATGACTTTAATTTTACTAATCTGTATTATATTTTATATTTGACGTATCAGTTGCTTTGTATTCTGTTACATCGTGTTCTCTGAAGTATCTAATGAGAGTTTTATTTTCAGTATTGTTAAGTTCCTATCATATGCTATTTATTACAGATGTTGGATGACTCGCAGACACTCTTACCTGAAGCTAAGCTGAAGAATAGATTCGAATCAAGTGTCCGACTCCTTGCACAACTTATTAATGTCGTGTTTTTTAATTGACTCGAAATGACCTAAATATTTTATGAATATGTATCCTATTTGCACTTATTCGTTTTAATAGAAAATATGGTTTGTTTTACTGGGAGTATTAGTTTTTTATAATTGTATTTGTATTTAATTTGTATTTTCATTTCTTTTTTTTTATTTTTTTACTACTTTCTAGAAGGTATTTTCCAGAACCGTCGTCAATTGTCTATTCTGGAAAACAGACTTTCTAGAAGGTATTTTTCAAAAACCGCCGTAAAAACGCTGCATTCTACGGCGGTTCCAAAACCGCCGTTAAATGTCTTCCAGAACCGCCGTTAATTTCGACTTTTTTACGGCGGTTTTAAAAAACCGCCGTAAAATTTAACGGCGGTCGATATAACGGCGGTTCAAAACCGCCCGTTAAAGGCCTCAAAAAACCGCCGTTAATTTAGCTGTTTTGCAGTAGTGAGAAAGGAGGTTTTGCGTTGGTCTGTACGG
>BMAC01000387.1:40244-95462 GCA_014905375.1 Phtheirospermum japonicum | reverse complement strand
CAAATATATATTATTAAGAAAAAATGTTAAGTTATATGATTCAGGCTTTAAATTCATTTAGTTACTTCAATTTTTGACTTTAAAAGTGGTCTCCACTGGAAACTTTTCAAGATAAGGACTCCTGAACTTGACCCTCCACCCACCAACAAGCAAGTGTGAGTACAACGGCATGTATAACATGTCTACACAATTTCTCTAGATAAGATATGTTATTTTCTTCAGCCACAATCAAACACACAAGCAGATCTGCTCTTAACTAAGAATTCTGACCATGGCAACATATAAGCACCAGATTCTTTCATCTGCCTCCCTCAAGAAGATGAAGAAGGAATGTTAACTTGACAACAAAAGCAAAAAGAAAAATCTCACATGACCAAAACTGTTCAAAACGACTATAAGATACTCTCCCTTGAAAAGATAAAGTGCTGAAAATATTAGTGCCCAAGTACTCAATAAAGCTGTTTCACTTAAAATGAGTTCAAAATTAAAAGCTCCGCACCTGGCAACCGCAAAAAATGTATTGAACATTTCATTTATGAGGTCATCACATTCAAGATCCAGCATCATAACACATGATCTATATCTAGCCACGGTTTTGAGAATAACAACCCTCCTTCCAAATGATGGGCCATTCACATCACTTAAGCCACTGAAAGTACTCACAATCAACTCAATAAGCTTCAGAAACACATTGAACATAAGAACATCATCACTTACAAAATATGAGGTATTAAAGTCTAGCAATACAATATTGAATTTTATTGTATGTGTTACTGAGTAACTTGTGGATGTGTGTATGCTTTGATCATGCTAATATGGAAAAAGCATGATATTATTAAACCCTTAAATGAAGGCATAATTTACAGGATGAACTAAAAATTGTAGATATCAATTCAAGATTATGTTTAAACCATATCAAGGCTTGATTCAATAGAAATATATGAGTAACAATCACAAGATTTAATCTAGGYTATAAAAAATAATCAATAAATTTGATTAGCATATAAGTACTAAAACGACAACGGAGCTCAATTACGAAAATCAGGTTTTGGACTCGGTCCGTTTCGAAATGGAATTATTAACCCTTGAAATCTATCTAACATCTTGTTCACACACACAAGATATTAACACATCAAAGGATACAACATTTGAAGCCTTTATACTCTTTTATTTAAATCCAAATTAGGTCTTATCCCCACAGAAACATATACTTTCAGAGTTACTCAAAGATAAGTCACCAGTGCGCAAATTAAATATAAATTAAAATTTAGTAAAGKGGAAGTTAAAAATAAAATTAAAAATAAAAAAGGAACTCCAAGCTAAAGTCGGCTTTCAAGTGAACATAAGTACAGAATGAAAAGGCCTAATCGACTCTGGTTTGGAAATAGAGAATCAATCTCCAAAAACGAAAATTCTAATCCAAATACTGATGAATCGATGCTACTACAAGAATTCAAACTCTGTATAGCCGTGTGTAGATAATAACTCTCGGGAGAATGAAAAAAAAAAGATAGAGAATTGGGACGAGAATGGTAATTTAGGGTTTACCAGGGAGGGGATTGTAGTAGACCAAGACTTCTAAATGCTTGCCGTCTCTTGTGGATCTGCTATCCACCGCCATTACTCTGTAGAATTGCTTGTCCTCTATATATTAAAATTTTTGAATTAGCTTCAATTGGAACCCCTTTTTTTGAAATTGACTGTTAGGTTAGCTTTACTTGATGCAGGGATGGTTCTAATGCATCTAATTTGGTCTGATGGATGCCGGCCGGCGAATTGCCTTTTTTCCCCAAAAGGGGATCGGAGCCCTTCTTTTTGCAAATTCTACGAGTGACGGGAATGAGCACGGGTTGTCAATAATTGGATGTTAGGATAGGAAGGCTAAGCTTGAGGGATGCTTGTGCAGCTGAAATTGAATCGCCGGCCGACATGGGTGGGAAATCGTTGATGGCGGAAAAAGACGCTGAAAGTGGTGGATGGTGATGAAGGCTGTGCGGGGTTAAGTTGGTGAATTCCAAAGGTTTGGTGGGGGACGACGGACATGAGGCTTTCATGAGGAGGTGGTGGCCGCCGCTCCAGGCGGCGGCGGGAGGAGAACGAAAGTGGAGCCTGGTTCGTCTTTTGGGTTGGTGGAGGAGGGGAACCGAGATGGGGGTTTTCGGGGTTTGATTTGGAAAAAGAAATAATATAATATAATTATTTGATTTTTATTTTTATTAATTTAATATTTTGATTGGAAAAAACTTTCAAGAACGGTATATTTATATTACCGTTCTGTATCGAGGGACTTTCAAGAACGGTTTTAGAAATACCGTTCGGGAAAGTAGAAATATGGGCGGCAAAAAAATTTCATTCACGCGGTATTAAATTGGATAAGACTTTTCAGAACGGTGTTATAAAAACCGTTCTGGATTGACGTAAATTCTAGAACATTATTTAAATAACGTTCTGGAATGTACACTTTTCAGAACGGTTTTACAATACCGTTCTGGAAAGTGCACTCTCTAGAACGTTATTTGAATACCGTTCTGGATTGACTCATAATCCAGAACGGTTTTTCAATATCCGTTCTGGAATGTCTGCTTTTCAGAACGGTATTTGAATAACGTTCTGGAAAGTAGACATTCCAGAACGGTAATTACAAAAACTGTTCTAGAAAGTCTAATCCAGAACAGTATTTTAAATACCCTTCTGGATGCACCAGGATGTTCTGTTCTAGAATGCAGTTTCTGCACTAGTGACGGGCCAATCCAGGTGTCTAACCTGACCCAGGGTTGGGAAGACCTATTGCGTGTGGATCGAAATTGGGTAATTAAGGGCTATGTTTGAGATGGTTGATAACTTGGGTGGACGGTTATGAGCTAGACTCGATGAGGTGCGCAAGGGGCTGGGCACTTGTGCACATTCCAGCTGTTTGACTAAGTAGCGATGGGAGGTTATGCAAGTCCTTTTGGCATATGTTGGCTAGAAAGGCGGTTTTACAAAGGAATGTAGTTGTCAAGCTCAAGACGTGCGAGATTCATGTCAAGTGAGCTGATTAGAGTTGTTTGGCGCCATTCCTCATTGCGAGCATGTAGGTCCCGAGCGGTTATGGGTAACAGTGGATTGGATCTGTCATTCGATAGCTTTTGTTAGGCGTGATCTTATTAGGCTTGGCTCGGCATTTTGTGATTTGAGTTTGCCGCCCAAGGTCTTTTATAGTACATGAGGTTGGGGATGCGTCCCCGTAATATTGTGTGTTCGTGTGTTAAGTCGTCCGCTTGCGTAACTGTGTATATGACGAGATAACTCGGATCCTCCCTGAACACGAGTGATCGGCGAGACAAATACGAGTGTTGGCGGGGAAGAAATAGGTCAACAATCGTAACAAACCAGAATCATATATGACCAAGAAAACCATTCAGTCCCCTTAGTTTAAATAAACTTCGCTAAGTGAAACCAATCAACAACATAGGGTCGAGAAAACCACTCGGTACCCCATGTTCAAATAATGTGAACAAGGCAAAACAATAAGGTCGCATGAACTCAATAAAGCTTGACTAAGAAAACTACTTAGTCCCCCAAACTTAATGCAACCAAGTAGTTCAACCAGGTTATCTATCAGCAATATGTTAAAGGAAATGTCAAGTAATCCTGCTTTCCACATAGGTCGCAAGATCAATCAAACAAAATATAAAGCACAGAGTCCGCAAAGAGCATGTAAATCAAACATGCGCATTACAGTAAAAGGAATGTTAAGAACATATAAATAAAACATGTTCTTCAAATAATAAAACAGTATGTAAGCCAAACATACGCAAAAAGCGAAAGGAAAACATGTAAATCAAACACGTTCCCTCCCAGTCATCCTAAAACACGTAAGTCAAACATATTCTAGGACATAAAAAAATATGTAAATAAATCACGATAGAAATAAGTACGCGTTCATCGCAAAAATTACGCATTCACAATGCATTCATAATGCGTTCATCGCCAATATTACGGGTTCACAATGAGTTCACAATGCGTTTATTGCCAAAATAACGGGTTCCCAATGCGTTCATCGCTGACCTATAGAAACGTCGGGCCATACCATATCCATAACCATAAAGTCATATATTGTTCTATGTAATGAGGTCGCATGAGGTCGTAGCATCGCCAGAATAAAGGAGAGATCGCAGGCTAAGGTTGCTACTGATAACAAAACTGAGGTCGCAAGAGTAAAGTTGAGGTCGTAGCATGGAAAATGTATATTATATGTATCCTTAGAGTATTTGGTAGCTGGAAAGATAGCGTTACTTTGCCATTAAGAAGAAACGATGTCGTTTTAGTGTAGTCATGGCGCAAGAGGTATGCAAGGCGGGCCGATGCCCTTAAAAATTAGGGCCGATGAGTGAAGCTGTTGTGCCAGCCTGTGGACCGAGACGCGCAATGAGTTAGTTTGCTTTCGGAGGCGGGCGAAAATTTCGGCACTTAGCACCATCAGCCCGGTGCCCGAAGGTACGAGATAAAAAATCAAGCAAGGTAGATGAAGGAAATAGAACCTCCCTTTTACGAGATTTAAACGAGCGTACCTGATACATAGTCATATATATGCGAAAGGGGAAATTTTACCTCCCCTTTACTATCCAAATGCGCGACCTCTTTATTTTCAGGTGGCAAAATCCCACGAGCACCTTTCTTTGAATGTTTGGACGTGCGACCTGTCACACTTATTCATACTCAAACATTTCATATCATATCATATCATATCCCCAACCTAAACTGTGTCTGCTCATTGCTGACGTAATAGAAGTATTGGTAAAGCATGAGGGGGATAATATATCCATAACCATAATCTCAAACCACTCAAATAAATATAATAGAACTTATATTAAATATTGGTGACCTCGTCGCGTTTAGTTGGGTCGATCATCCCCAAGTCAGATTTCGAGCAGCAAAATAAACTTACCTTACTGGTAGAGCAACTTAAATATCCGAGTTGGTCAGTAACAAACACAAGCACTCGTAACCGTTCTTTTAAAACTAACTCAGATATTACACATTAAAACAGGTTAAATCACTTGTTCACGATTCCTGGGTAAAAACCAACTCTTCAACTTAAATAATAAAGTCGCTCATCTCTTATTTACCATTCACCCAAAAGAACTTTTTCAAGTCAGACAATACATACTTGAATAATTGAAAGAGGTCTTTACTCATAAACTCATCAAGCATTGTATATAGGATTTTAAACTTAGCTTGAGACTCCATGATCATAAGAATTAACACCAATATGATCAGATTAATCAATAGGTTACATCCAATATGTAATTTTAGTAACAAATAAAACAGAAGACTCATTAAGAGTTCATAGAAATCCAAGTTATTGAATAAATAATTCATATGCAGAAGTATAGTACACACGTAGCCCCACAAAATCACACTCATCAAGACATGTAATATAGATGTCCTCTAAACAAATGAGCAATTTCATAAAACAAACACATATCATATTAAGACATATTGGATTCAGCCCGATAGAATCACCCAATCAGATACCAACCTTTTTTGGCAAACAGCAGGAATCATCAAACTCATATGTCATGCCAACTAATCATACGAAATCAACCAAAAAGTTCCATGAATCACATGTATAAACAATATCATACGGCATTATTTATATAAAGAAATCAACACCCCAATTCACATGCGAAATTATATCATGGGATCAATCTATCAAACTCCATGCTCGATACTCAAGCAACCATAATTGCCACATAAGAATTTTCTATCACGACATGAGACCACTTCAATTCCATATAAAAATCGATTATGACAATCAGAGCACATAGTTAATGTTTAAATAATAAATTGAAGGAGAAACTTATCGTGATTTTTGTTGTACGATAATTAAAGGGTTCTCGATCGAGTGGATGGGATATTCTTAAGTCCTTCGATCAATAACTCGATGTCACTCGTATTCCCACAGACGGCGCCATTTGATGCGACCAAAAAAATTAGTGCCTCGAGAGTAGAAAGGTGCTGACCTCAAATATGTGATCAGCGACCTGTTAGATCTCTAGAAAGCTCCTGGCGACCTTATCAAACCTCTATAAGGCACATGGCGGCCTGATTAACCTGCAAAACAGAACCCAAGTCGGGCGGCCCCGGCGTAGACCCTCCGATGCATAATTCGGGTAGTGTTCGAGATAGATGTGCGAGAGCTCAATAGTTCGCATGAGCTTAAGATATAAGATAAAATCAATGTAGAGTAAAAAGTGAGGCCTGTGTCCTCTTTGTATTAACAAGAGATAAGATATAAGAGATGTGTTTAGAGACTTGTTCAGAGACGTGTTCCCAATCAAGGGTTCTCGTCATCTGTATAAGAGCTCGCTTCTCCTAAAGGAGATCTCCTAGAGGAGAGATTGCCATAACATCCGTAAGCTTCGTGATCCATGATAATTAGAGATGAGAGAATAATATGATATTCGTGATAGACAGGAGGGAGAGGTTGAAGTTAAGTTATCAAGCTTGTAAAATAAGGTCCTGAACCCCCTATTTATAAGATTATTGAAACTTGTCCACCATCTAATAGGCTTCCTTCACAAAGTGGGACTGAATCTCCTAATTATACTCAATATCCATAATAAGGAAATACTCCCATACTAGGATTTTTAGTTATCATAATTCCATAATAACCATAAAACTTTATTATCATATATGTCGGGACCTAGAATATTCTACCCCTTTCATTGCTTTCTTACCTTGTATAGTCGAGTCGATTTTTGATGTCGTATCAAACGTAATCATTCGCATGAAACCTACAAAGATCTTTCTCGCGAGCAGGGTTAGGTTTTAGGACGTGCATGTTTTGGAGTAATTCGTAATGCGTGAGGAGAGCGTGAGTCATCCGCATTCTATGGGGCTTCATCAGGTGACCTTGCCCGTAATAGTAATTTCCGACGTTTGGGTCGTAGAAGTAGCATACTTTCCTTTTTGACCCGTCAGCTCCGGATGGTAAATAATTACCATCAGTGTCCATTTCCCCTGCAAGCCCAAAATATAAGCTTGAGAAATCAAGTTGAATTCACATGAATAATGGGATATTTTAATATATATTAATGAAGCATTTTTATATTTATAGTGAACTAACTACAGTAGTAACTTCTGAAAATATCTACACCCAAATATGGCACCATTGTCTTTTTTTGCAGAAAGCATCAATAATTTATAATAATAATTAAAAAAATCGTATAACCATATTAGTGCGACGGGACTGGAACATTCTTGCAGTATATTGGATGAGATTAAGATTCTTTAGGGTGGAGAGAGAATGGGGTGGCCGACTTATCTTCACTATTCGTTCCTTTTTATATGTGCCCGTTTTGATGATCGAATCTTAGTTATAAGACTTCGTTATGTTATGAATGAATATGAATATAGAGCAGTAAACAGAAAAAGCAAAGAAGACACAAATTTACGTCGTTCACCAAATTGGCTACGTCCACGGGCAAAGAGAAGAACTGTTTTTATTAACTGATTAGAGTTACAGATTTCTAATCTCAAAGACCATATATTTTGGATTTTATTAACTGATTAGGGCAGGGAGACCCCCGTACAACACGCCGAAGTGAGAGATTCAAGACATATCAACAAATATTCATCTTGACTTGAATCTTCCTTGCAGATGCATTATTATAATGCCAGATGAACAAACTCCTTCTTTTTGCCTCAGATTTGCCCTCCTTTGGAAACTAACAGCTTTTGACGTTTAGCAAGTCCAAACAAGGTCGAAACTTGCTATGTGGGACCGGCTTGGTGAACATGTCAGCAGGATTATTAGCAGTACCTACTTTCATCACCTTGATTCTCTGCTCATTCCTCACAAAATGATACCTCACATCAATATGTTTGTTCCTCACATAATGGAACTGATCCTTGGTCAAACAGATTGCACTCAAACTGTCACAAAACACAATAACTTGATCATGATGTAGGCCAAGATCACCTACAAGCCCTTTCAACCAAATTCCCTCTTTAGCAGCTTCTGTTAATGCCATATATTCTGCTTTAATTGTAGAAAGAGTAACTGTAGCCTGCAGAGTTGCCTTCTAACTAACAACAGAACCACTAAGAGTGAAGACATAACCAGTCATAGATCTTCTACTATCAACATCTCCAGCATAGTCAGAGTCAGAGTAACCAGTCATAGAACCATGAGCATGACGTACCTTTAAGATAATGAAAAATCCTTTTCACAGCTTGCCAATGCTCCTTTTCAGGTTGTCCCATGAACCTGCTGACAACACTCACAGCATGTGCAAGATCTGGTCTAGTGCAGACCATAGCATACATCAAACTCCCTACTACATTAGAGTATGGGACTCGAGACATGTACTCCTGCTCAGCTACAGACTTCGGTGTATGATCAACAGATAAATGAATATTTGTAGCACTTGGGGTATCAATAGGCTTGGCGGTAGACATGCCAAATCTAGACAAGATCTTCTCAATATAACTCTTCAGTGACACAAAGAGCTTCTTCTTTTCTCTTTCCCTATATATATATATATATATATATATCCATGCCAAGAATTTTCTTGGCAGCACCAAAATCCTTCATATCGAACTCAACACTGAGCAGATCCTTCAACTTCTGAATATCAGACTTGGACTTCACAGCTATGAGCATATCATCCACATACATAACGAGATAGATCATGGAACCATCATCTGCTTTGTTGTGATACACACAACAATCATGCGGACTCCTGTTGTATCCCAATTGAATCATGTAACTGTCAAACCTCTTATACCACTGCCTTGGAGTCTGCTTTAACCCATATAAGGACCTCTTCAACTTGAAAACACAATATTCCTTCCTTGGAACCTGGAACCCCTCTGGTTGAGTCATGTAGATATCGTCTTCGAGCATTCCATGTAGAAAAGCTGTCTTCACATCCAGTTGCTCAAGTTCTAAACCCTGTTGTGCAACCATTGCTAGTAACACTCTAATGGAAGTGTATTTGACCACTGGTGAGAATATCTCATTATAGTCAACCCCCTCCTTCTACGTGAACCCTCTTGCAACTAGTCGAGCCTTCTATCTCACACCCTCACTAGATGTGGTTTCTTCCTTCTTCTTGAATATCCATTTTCAAGTAACAATCTTCCTCCCTTTTGGCTGTTTGACCAGCTCCCAAGTCAGATTCTTGTTAAGTGATTCCATCTCTTCTCTCATTGCAGTGAGCCATTGAGCCGACTCACTACCTGAAACAGCCTCTCTGTATGTGAATGGTTCACCTACAGATGGTTCTTCCTCTTCCACCTCGCCAGCGACTTGTAATGCATAAGTCACCGTATTCTCAAAACCGTATCGCACAGGAGGCTTCACACCTGTTCTCCTAGCTCTATCAACAACTATGCTTGTCTGGAGAGCTTCTGGATGAACATCTGAACTTGTACTTTCAGCAGTAGTATGTTGATCTTCTCCACCTTAGAGTTGTGATTTACTCTCATCGAGAGGGACTTGCAGTTGCACCTGTTTATCAACACTACTATAATTTTCTGCACCAATGGACTTCACAACGGGGTTAAGCATATAATTCTCATCAAAAATCACGTTCCTGCTAAATATAACTCTATTTTCTGAAGGTGACCAGATTCTATATCCCTTAACTCCATCCCCGAAACCAACAAATATACCCTTCTTAGCTCTTGGTACTAATTTACCCTCACTAACTTGATAGTAAACAGTACACCCAAAAACCTTCAACAACGAATAATCTACAAATTCATTAGACCATACCTCATAAGGTGTCTTACAATCAATGCCAGTGTGAGGACCACAGTTGATCAGATAGCACGCCGTGTTTACTGCTTCTACCCAAAACTTTCTAGCCAAAACAGCATTTGAGAGCATGCATCTCGCTCTCTTCATCAATGTCTGATTCATGCGCTCTTCCCATAGCATTTTATTGCGGTGTGTGTTGAATGGTGTGGTGTCGAGCAATCCCTGCATCCTTGCAGAACTCGTTGAAATCAAACGAACAGAACTCCAGACCATTATCAATTCACAGTTGCTTGATCTTTTTCCCAGTCTGATTTTCTACCAACGCCCTCCGCTGCTTAAACCTCTTGAACGCTTCACTTTTGTTCTTCATCATAATTACCCAAGTCATCCTTGAGTAGTCATCAATCATAGACACAAAATATATGTGGCCTCCAATAGACTCAACACGTGACGGCCCCCAACAATCCATATGAATGTAGTCAAGAGTCCCCTTGGTTTGATGAATGGCCTTCTTTGGGAACTTGCTGCGATGAAGCTTCCTAAACACACAATGCTCGCAGAATTCAAGACTCTGCACTTTATGCCCAGAAAGAAGATCCCGCTTTGACAAAATCTGCATCCCTCTTTCTCTCATATAATCGAGACGCTATAGCCTGGTCATATTCGAGGTTTGAACCTCGGATGATGCAACATCAGCATAACCCATCATAGTGGAACCTTGCAGATAATATAAGGTACCACGTTTCACACCTGTTACGACCACCTTTGAACCTTGACAGACACACTTCACCTTTGAAACTGAAACCCTTGCTGTCAAGAAGACTTAATGATATCAGAATCTTCGTAACCTATGGAACATGCCTGACTTCACTCAAGGTGTAGAATACCGCATCATTTGTCTGTATCCTGACCGAGCCAATTCCAACCACTTTGCAGACAACACTGTTTGCCATGGAAACATTTCCTCCATCTATCTGCTCATAGGTCGAGAAGAACTTCCTGTTAGAACAAATATTGTACGATGCCCCAGAATCAAGAACCCACACATCATTACGATGAGACTGTGCTACAACCAAAGCCAAATCTTCTTCAGAATTCGTATCAGTTTCTGCCACAGCTGCAGAACCGCCGACACCCCTATTCTTCTCCTGCTTCCTCTTTTTCTTAGGAAAATCATTCTTCTAGTGCCCTGGTTCTTTACAGTAATTACAGATGTCTTCGGGTTTAGGAACTTTTGAACCTTTCTGATTCGGCTTCCCTATTTTCTTCCCAAATCTCTCTTTTTCTTTACCTGTGACAAACAGCCCCGATGCCTGATTTTCTGTGGCAGAGCCAGTTGCCTGTTGACGGTCCTCTCTGCCGTGGAGGGCAAATCGAACACCTTCTAGAGACAGAGTATCTTTCCCAGTAATAAACGTTGCAACAAAATTCTCATACGATTCAGGCAAAAATACTAACAAATTAAAGCAGCGTCCTCATCTTCTACTTTAATATCAATATTACGAAAATCTAGTAAAATTTTGTTTAATTTGTCTAGATGATTACGAATGGGAGTACCTTCCTGCATGCGTAAATGGAACAGACGTTGCTTCAAGAGCAACTTGTTGGTTAGAGACTTCGTCATGTAGAGACTCTCTAACTTCATCCAGCGAGCAGCGACAGTTTCCTAATCAGCAACCTCGATGATAATATCGTCAGATAGACATAGCATGATAGTCGACTGGGCCTTTTCATCTCGGGTATTCCACTATTCTTCATCTACATCCTTAGATTTAGGTTTTCCTGATAGTGGCGCCCACAAACCCTGCTACTTTAGCAGAGATCGTATCTTGATCAGCCATAAGCCAAAACTATTTCTCCCGATGAATTTGTCAACCTTTACGTTGAAAGCTGACATTCTCGGTCGGTAAAAGAAACCCTAACGGTGCGAAAATACCCTGATCAAATCGACCAGGCTCTTGATACCTGTTTGTTATGAATGAATATGAATATAGAGCAGTAAACAGAAAATGTAAAGAATACAAAAATTTACATGGTTCACCAAATTAGCTACGTCCACGGGCAGAGAGAAGAATGGATTTTATTAACTGATTAGGGTTATAGATTTCTGATCTCAAATACTATATATTTCGGATTTTATTAACTGATTAGGGCAGCGAGATCCCATACAATACGCCGAAACGAGAGATTCAAAACATATCAACAAGTCATATGGTAGAGCACCTGTGTTTAATTCTTTGCATAATTAGAAAATCTCATGGTTGTTTCATTTGGTATCAGCCCAATCTATTAGTTCGTACCGAATAAAGTACAAATATAGTTGAACAAATTATGAGCGACAGGAGATAACAATTAATTCAATTAATCACCTTTGCTTCTTGGATCACCAAGAGGATGCTCGAGAAAAAAAATAGAAATTTAAAGCCCATCATGTTCATGCAAAATAACCTAATCTAACAAAAGGTTGACCAAAAAAGCCCATGAATTCTGCCAAGCAAAACGGCAAAAAGAGTAACTCGAACGTTAGGCTCAACTACACTCATTCTATCTCTTTTTCCTTTCTTTAAGGCTCAAAAGTCAATTTTCTCGACTCTATCACACGATTTTTCCAACAAAATCTTTAAATCGAAGGAAACATTTCACCTTTATCATTACAATGCTCAAACTCACTTCCAAATCCTTATCTTTTCTTGCATTATTTCCTCATCTTCTCATGTTGCTGCAATGGCGAAGTCTAATAGAGTGCTCGACGGCCAGCGATTCATAGTATCTTGTTTCTTCTTCATTGTTTTCCTCTGCATTCTAGCCTCAATTAATGAAATCCGGTTTGATAGTCTCTTAAAGTTTGGCCAATGTGCTTTTTCTCATTCATTGGAGCAAGAATTGCGTGACATAAATACATCACCATTATCATTCCCTTCAAGTGACGACATCAGAATACTAATTGGAATTCTAACACTTCCGGATCATTACCACAAGAGGCACTTCCTTCGACTTATCTACGGGACGCAATCTGTGGTCGGAGCACGTGTTGACGTGAAATTCGTGTTTTGCAATCTCACGAAGGAGGACCAAAAAGTTTTGGTAGCACTTGAAATCATGCGTTACAATGACATTATCATCCTCGATTGCCAAGAGAACATGAACAAAGGTAAGACCTATACCTATTTTTCGAGTCTGCCTGAGATGCTACTAAATGACACGGATGTACCATATCCGCCTTATCATTATGTGATGAAAGGGGATGATGATACATATTTTAGGTTTCAAAGCTTAGCCGACTCACTTAGGCCATTGCCTAGACAAGACTTGTACTATGGCTATGTCATACCGTGCCCTAGTATGGATCCGTTTGTACATTACATGTCGGGTATGGGGTATTTAGTGTCTTGGGACATCGCCGAGTGGTTGAGGGATTCGGACATCCCTAAGAAGCATCTAGAAGGACCGGAGGACAAGATTTTTGGGGAGTGGCTCCGAGATGGTCACCGAGGAAAGAATAGGTACAACGTGAAATGGTCAATGTACAACTATCCAGAGCCACCCACGAGATGCACCCACGAGTTGTGGCCGGATACTATAGCTGTTCATCTTTTGAAGACTCAAGAGAAATGGATTCGGACATTGAATTATTTCAATGTCACTCAGAACTTGAAACCCTCAAAATTATATCATTTACCATAGGTAATAAATAGTATATGCTTTTGTTAACAGGCGATTACAATTGTATCTTTCTACTAGAGTGGTTGTAAAAGCACATCAAAGCTGTCTATTGGCTGATTATGCTTCTTTGTTAGAAAAATTTACACGAAAATAAATTATCTAAAACAGTATAATCAATTTTGGATTTATAATTTCTCAAAATACGGCTACAATTTATAATCCGTCAATTAACTTGTTGAAATTTGTAAAAATGGACCAAAAGTATATGGGATGGCAAATTTAATTTATCAATTTGCTCGAAATCTAGGAAGTGACAAATTTAGTCTACCAATTAATTTTTTGTTGCAGATTTAGTCCAAATTTGGGGTCACGTGCAAAATGTGCGACAAGAATTTAATTGGTGGAATAAATTTGACATCCCTATATTTAGTGGACTATTTTTACCAAGTTCAAAATATTAATGATAGGATTCTATATTTTATCTCTCAAAATACCACTTAAAACTTGTGATTTCTGTGGATAAGGGGTACATAATCATATATTTCAAATATTTTTCGATTTTCCATTTTTATAGTGTGTTATTTTGTATTTCAATACACCATATGATAATCATGGATAAATTATAGAAACTGTCCATTAATTTTTTGAATTTGGTAAAAATGGTCCACTAAATACAGGGGTGATAATCACACATATAATAATAAGAACATCTTATACATGATCATTACCATTTGTATTGAAATATGGGAAAAATTCCCAAATAGTCATATAACATAGTAACAATATCCCTTAAAATCCTCTGAATCTTTTTATTCCTATAAAGTACAAATGCATACCTTATAATCGACTAATCAGCCCCTAAAACGTGAACAATCAATTAAATCCCACCGATAGAAAGAAGAGAAGATGGAGCAATGTGCATGGTCATAGAGCATGATTCACGCAATAAATTACATTTCACACGACAGAAAACAAATTTCTATCCATCTTTTGATGAGTTTTTCATCTGCAACACAACCCATGAATTTGTATTCCCGCGAGTATTACATAATCCATATTTTGATTCTGATTTGCGTGGGTTTTAGAAATGAAAATTGACAATAAGTGATTCTCATTGATTTCAAGCGTGATTTTTTTGAAATTTCAAGCTTCAAATGAAGGGGTTCTTCGAGGAAATGTCTCAGCTTACGGAGGAGCAGCGGGAAGCCTATCTATCCGCGCACTGGCGGGTAGGGATCTTTTCTGTAAAGTGGCAACTGAACTTTATTATCTTGCATGACTATCACCATGACTTATTAAGCATCTGTCGGATAAGTACACGACTATCAAGGATCTTTTTGTAACCATGACCTATCATATTCCAAAATAATATTTTTTATTCTTCTTGGTAATGTAGTTCAACATTATTCCACATCGTTCGTATTTACTCAACTGTCGTCCGTTCAGTCAATGTAGTTTATTTTTTATTTATTCCAATGCAGTCGATGTAGTTTAGTATTTTCGTATTTTTGTTAGTTTAATTAGTTATCTTCCATTGTAATTATCTCATCTTTTGTCAATGTAGTATTGGCTAAAATATAGAAGTCGTCCATTAACTTTTTGGACTTGGAGAAAATGGTCCACTAAATACAGGGGTGGTAAATTTAGTCCACCAATTAAATTTTTGTTGCACATTTAGCCCAATTTTTTTTGACCAAATGACAGTCGGTCAAAATCCAAGGAGTTGCAAATTTAGTGCACCAATTAAATCTTTGTCGCATATTTAGTCCAAAATTTTGTTGCAAATTTAGTCCACCAATTAAATTTGAACCAAAAATACGATAAATATTTAATTGGTGGACTAAATTTAACACCCCTGTATTTAGTGGACCTTTTTTCCCAAGTCCAAAAAGTTAATGGACGAGTTCTATATTTTATCCATGTAGTATTCTTATCTTTCAGAGTAGTTTGGAATTCATAGTTCAAGTTAACAAATTCAGAGTAGTTCAAGTTACATGGTATTTTGTAAATTCAGAATATTTGACAATCTCTAAATTCAAGTTACAGTTTGCTATTTTTAAAGTTTGTAATATCATGATATTTAACAAATTCCAAACTTCAGAGTAGTTTGCAAATTTAGGATTTCAAATTGTACTTAATGCAGTTTGCTTTTTTAATTCGTAATTTGTATCTGTTTTTCAGTTCATACAATAACATAACGAAACAGTCGTAAATTACTCAATCGATAGTCTGGAATTTTTAAAGTTAGTTGCACCCATATTTCCGTATGTTATAGTAGTTTCGTATTTCATCGTATTATTCAGAGTAGTTCAAGTTACATGGTAGTTTGTAAATTCAGAGTATTTAACAAACTCTAAATGCAAGTTACAGTTTGCTATTTTTGAAGTTTGTAATATCATGATATTTAACAAATTCCAAACTTCAGAATAGTTTGCAAAATTAGGATTTCAAACTGTAATTAATGCAGTTTTCTATTTTAATGTTTTCAATGGAGAATATGTAGTTTGCTATTTTCCTTCGTACTATTGCAGTTGTTAGTGAATTTTTTTTTCACACCACGTAATCTAACATTGTCTTTCGTAGGTTCAAAATATATAATGGCTTGTAACTTTTTTCACGATTTTCTTTAAACAACTATGTCATTGAGTTTTATGGGATAAACACACCTGTTCAATCGGAGCTTGTGCTCATTTAATTTGGTTGGCAATTGCAGTTTTGTTTTTCCAACCACGGAAATTTTATAAATAAAATATTTGCGCCAAAACACTTTCGTATTGCTGTTTCATTGTTGGATATAGTTTGCATTTCACATGGTAAACCGGTCTTATGGGTGTGTAATATGACAAAGTAGATGGGGTTCACCAAGAATGGGACTTGAGTTTATTTCAGAATCTCAAAGCATTTCTTTGGAATTTTCTTGCTCATCTATTTCGTTATCTGATTAATAACTCATATATAGTAGTTTAAAATTATAGTTTCGTAGTTCGTAACTCTACAAACATCGAAAACCCCTGGTATTGTTATTTCGAAGGATTTTGTAATTAACTGGGAAAATTGACAGAGTAGTTTGGATTTCAAATTAATTCAGTATTTCAAAGAAATATAATGTTTGCACCACATATATTACTCTCTCGAATTAATGATCCAGTCAAAGTAGTTTATATTCCAGTTTCATATTTCGACGTAGTTTGGATTAATGAGTAGTTCAGTTCCGTATAAGAGCAGTTCCATGTTCGTATGTAGGTCATTCGACTTTGTGGGAAACTGCTATTCCAACCACTGAGTTTTACAAACAATACATATGCGACAAAGTAGTTTGTTAGTGCATTTTCATATTTCGATGTAGTTTACAATTCACTAGCTAAACCCCTTATCCGTGTGTAATATGGTAAAGTAGTTAGCACTTACCAAGAATGGGGTTTGGCATTAGTTCAGAATTTCCAAGCAACTCTTTGGAATTTTCTTGCCCGACCATTTCGTTTTCCGATTAACAAGTCAGACAGAGTATTTTATTGTTACATTTTCGTAGTTCTTAATAGTTTACAATCTATGCAAACCCCTGGTAGCGTTAGTCCTGATGAGTTTAACTGGGAAATTTGACAAAGTAGTTTGGAATTCAGAGTAGTTTAGTATTTCAGTAATTAACTGGGAAACTTGACATAATGTCTGCAACATATATATTACTTTCTCGAAATAATACTCTAGCCAAAGTAGTTTCGTATTGCAGTTTCATATTTCCATGTAGTTTACAACTCACTGTGTATAACCCTCAAATGGGTGTGTAATATGGCATAGTAGTTAGAACTTACCAGAATTAAGGTTTAATATTAAGTCAAAATCTCCAAGTAATTTTATGGAAATTATGTGCCTAACTATGTTATTACCGGTATTTTGATTAATAAGTCAGACACAGTAGTTTAGTATTGCAGTTTCGTCATTCCTAATAGTTTACCATCAACGCAGATCCCTGTATGGTTATTTGGGGGAGTTTAAAATTCATTGGGAAACTTGACAGAGTAGTTTAGTATATTAATGTATGCAACATATATATTACTTTCTCGAATTAATAATCCAGGGTCGTGTATTTTCCACAAAAACACCCCTAAATGGTTATTTGACATTGCGCTTAGAACTTTCACATTTGGTACTAAAACTGTTTGAGCATAATATATTTGACAATAAATGATGTACTACGGCACGTTCAGAGTTATCACATTATTATAGCTCATTTTCACATTTCTTAAGAGAGTAGTTTGTATATTATTACAGGGTAGTTTGTAACATTTAGACTTTTACCATGCACGTAACACAGTTCATAGTGTTAACATACATTTATTGTAGGCATCAAACAACAAAATATATTTCACACAAAATGTCATCGTTCATAGTGTTAAAATACATTTATTTCACACAAAACGTCATCAAATCACAAAATATATCATGATTATTCTAGGCACATTATCTGCCAAAATACTTTTTATTTTGTCCAAACCCACCAACGTACACACATTTTATTCATGATCAAGCTTACATCAGACATCATCTTTTTAAATTCACTACTAGTCGTTCTCATCAAGACAAAATACACACTAAATTATATTAGTGTACAAAGGTTCAGAAATTACAAAAAAGATGGTGTAACTAATGCTTCAATGATTTCGGCCTTGAATCTATTCATTACATCACTGGCAACTTCAACTGAAAAGTCTTGGTTCAACACTACATGTTTCATGAAGAAGCATGTAAATATCGCACAGTCGTTCTTATGGTATTCACACAAACATTTTGTGTGGGGTATATGTAGATCAATTAATCTTTACAAAATTAGTCCGCATATTAAATTTCTTACGTTTGGCCTTGTGAAGGCAGCCCATTAACCAGGATAGCAAGCAGTTGGCATATACTACTAGTTTTGAAATATCGAAACGAATCCATCCTCAACATTTTTTCTAATATTGCAGTCTCCGGCAAACAGAAGTTAGTACAGTTTGAAATTCTCAAATTACATACTACTCTGAAATTTGGAAATTGTTCCTCAGAATATGATGATATCATGGTATTCCAAACTTCAATAAAAAAAAACATGTTATACAAATATGAATTTGTTAAATACTGTGCATTTTCAAAATTTCACGATTTAACAAAATTCAAAAATACCAAACTGTAAGTTTGTTAAAAAAAAAAAATCTGCATTTACATACAACCTAATAACTTGAACTACTCTGAATTCGTTCACTTGAACTACAAAATCCAAACTACTCAGACCCCAAAATAGTATGTTTCTCAGGCCGTGCAGAACCACAAACCCTTCGCAGACAACATATGCTAATAGTATAACAAGTTACATAATATAGCAGAAAGGCATATTCATAAAAAACAGATCATGGAATTTGAAAGAGTTCATTTTCGGCAACCGTCGTAAATGAAACAGATTCGGGGAGTCCACCAATGACATCAAACCAAATATAAACTACATACTACCCCGTCAACTTCAGAATATAAAATTCACTACTATTTCAAACTACTCAGGCACACAATACTATATTTTCTAGCACGTTCACTGCTCTCATTTCACACACAATGAAAAAACAACATATACAATTACTGAACCAAATGCCCAATGCAGCCTCTACATAAAGAATCTCCGAAATTATCCAAAAATACCATTCCAAACAAGATAACAAACTACATGAACTGAACTTGAAAACTTTCAACCACCTAGAACGAACCCAAATGCAAACACAGACATTAACGAATACAAAAAACCTTCACAAACTGCCATAGTACGAAGGAAAATAGCTAACTACAGAATCTACATTGGAAACATAAAAATAACAAACGGAAATTTAGTACATTTTGAAATTCTCAACTTATAAATTACTATGAAGTTTGGAATTAGTTCTTCAGAATAATATGATATCATGATATTCCAAACTTTAAAAAAATATCATGATATCTAAATCTGAATTTGTAAAATACTTTGAATTTATTAAATAACATGAAATTAAGATTTTCAAAAAGACCAAACTTTAACTTGAATTTATAGTTTGTTAAAAAATCTTAATTTTAAACTATCCTGTAACGTGAACTACTATGAATTTGCTCACTTGAACAACATATTTCAAAATACTCAAACCGCAAAATAATATTTTTCTCAGTCCGTGCTGAACCAAAAACCCTTTGAAGACAACATATACTACTAGTTTTGAATATCGAAACAAATCCATCCGTGACATTTCTTCTAATATTGCAGTCCCCGGCAAACAAAAGTTAGTACAATTTGAAATTCTCAAATTACATACTACTCTGAAATTTGGAAATTGTTCCTCAGAATATGATGATATCATGATATTCCAAACTTCAATAAAAAAACATGTTATACAAATATGAATTTGTTAAATACTGTGGATTTTCAAAATTTCATGATTTAACAAAATTCAAAAATACCAAATTGTAACTTTTATAAACTACCTAATAACTTGAACTACTCTGCATTTGCTCACTTGAACTACAAAATCCAAACTACTCAGACCCCAAAATAGTTTTTTCTCAAACCGTGCTGAACCACAAACCCTTCGCAGACAACATATACTAATAGTTCTGAATTATCGAAACACTTCAATTCCAAGCAAGATTACGTACTACATAAAATGAAATTGACTGTTGTCCACTCCAAGAAAGACCATCAAAATTACAATAAAATAAAATAAAATTCTTTTAAACTACTGGGACACAAAATAGAAAAGAAGAAACTCACTTGTGTGCTTTCTTCTTTTTAATTCTTCTCGACGTCCAAAATGCTTTATAGCCGTTGTTGTACACTTCTTCTGGAATGGATTATGCGGGATTTTTTGTCCCCTTTTTGATTTCAACTTTTTACACAAACGAGATTTATTCCGGGTGCAACCGGGATCCAGTTGGTGGAATTGGAAGCTCTCCGCTTGATTCGTATGATATTCTCGAATATTATACGAGTTTTCAGCACCTCCAATTGATTCCAAACTCTCTACGGGAACCAAATCAAAATTTTAGGGATTAGTGATATCGGGGAAAACAACTCTCCTACGAAGGTTAAAGTCTACAGCAATTAGAGTGAATTTGTGCGGCGAATTCTCAAAAAGAATCCCAACCTGTGATTCAGTTTGGATTTTTGGATGTTCTATGGTATTGTCAATTTGCTAGCGGGATTGGGGGGAAAAAACAAAAAAAAAAAAAATTGGAGAAGGTCGACAGAATTAAAGGAGTGAGAAAATAGAAATCAAAAAAAATACGTGGACGTGTATTTCTAGGGGTAATTTAGTATTTTGTTATAATAATTATATCACTAGGGAATTTTTATATTCATTGGAGTTTACGAGAATTATTTCGTATGATTTGGAGTAGTTGGGAATTTTCCCAAGAAATATAAAGATATTTATCAATAATTACAATATAAAAGACATTCTTCCACAATAGGTCACCCCATCTTTCTTTCTTTTTTGTTTTTACGCATATTGGGCACAATTTCCAAACATTCTTCTACCGCTAACTGTTTTAGCTCAATTTATTGATAATTTTACCCTTGTTTTTTAATCCACTCCATTCCGCGATATACATACATATATATATATATAAATATATATATATATATACACGCACGCACACACACACACAAGTTTAACACCCGCATATTATGCGGTATTTAAAAAAGAGTAACAGTCATTAAAAATAATAAACGAATAATATTAAAAATGGTAACACACAAATCGTAATATTATTTTTCTATTTACACATAGATTATTCTTCAAAATAAATAATTTTACACACAAATCGGAGAATTACTTGTCCTATTTATAGTAAGACAGGTTTTCACAATAAAGAATATTTGAGTATTTTTTCTAGGGAGTCACGAAATTAGTTTTAAAATTTAGCAAATACCCTAAACTTGAAAGGAAACCTGTAGAAAATTGAGTTTTTAAAAACATAAAACATACAACACCCGCGTGTCGCATGTGAATATGTGATATAAAAAATTAAAATATATAAGACATTGATAATTCTATTAAAAAATGTCGTATATCTAACTTGTAGTATATGTAATAGCATTTTATATTTTCTTTTTTCTGTGTAAGACATTAATTTGTTCATGAAGATAAATAATCTGTTTATCAATTAATTATATTGGAATTAGATAATGAGATTTATATTATATTTAATATTTGTTTTTCTAGGTGTAAAATTTATTATTATTATTATTATTGTTGTTATATTTTGTTGTCGTAGTTTCTCTCTCTCTCTCTTTTCTTTTTTAGCGTAATAGTTTTTCATATATAAAATATTATACTCAATGCATTATATTAGTATTAGATATCCAAATTTAAGTTTATATATCTTATATTTATTTCCTTTTGATAATAGTTTTATATAACTTGTATTTTTTTAAATAGAATTTCAAATTGTAAGAATAAAATTATTTCAAGTTTTATTATAAATAAAAATTAATTCAACTTATATATATTTTTTCTAATTAAATATGACTTGTTTTTTTTATCATAGTAGAATAAAAGTAAGATATTATATCAGACAAAATATGATAAAGAAAATATTGAATTAGGTAATATATAATAAAAAGAAAGTATTAAATTAGAAAAAATATAGTAATAGAAAAATATTAAATTGGGTAAAAATATATACAAGATAAATATTAAATTAGGTAGACCGAAGCACCAAAATGTCTTACGAAGCTAACAAAGCATGAGAAACAGACACATATGATATGACGATTTTACATTAATATATAGGGAGTATATATATTTTATATATATATAAGTGTGTGTGTGTGTGTATGGTACAATTTCCAAAAATAAGATTATATATAAGTGTGTGTGTGTGTGTGTATGGTACAATTCCCAAAAATAAGATTATCACAATGAGTAATAAAATTATCGCAACTAGTAATCAATAAGATTTTCACAAGCAATATTCATATTAATTAATAAAGTAACCATTATAGTAAGCTATTATTTAAGTATTTTAAATACTATCATATACAGAAATAAAACTATCATATCTAGTAATTATCATAAAAGGGCATCGATCTTATTTTCAATAATTACCAACTTATGTAAAATATATTTGTAATACATCAATACTACAAAAAACCAAATAGACATTCACTAGTATGGAAATAGATTTTAGAAAGGGTGAAAAATATTTTCTAGAACGGTTATTGACACGTTCTTGATTGGGATGTTATAGAAAGTATGCACCTTCTAGAATGAATATTTAGCCGTTCCAAAAAGTGTGTTTTAACAATAATAGATCGGACTTCTAGAACAGTTCACCCATCTAGTAAGTAAGCTTTCTAGATACAGAACTTGTTCTAGAAACTAAACTTTTCAGAGAGATCTTTTACAACCCGTTCTAAAAACTTAACATTCCATAACAGGTCCTATAAGACGCATTCTAAAAATAGTCAGTCTCCTATGTGACGGCCACACGGATCTTTTATAATGTGACGGAGTCCAATTCACATTCAACCCGGATCGGCTAAACCAATTTGGGTATCATATATATAAATGTAAAAAAAAAAAAGCCCTTCCTTGCCCTACTCTCCCTACTCTCTCTCTCCTCTCCCGAATCTTTCTCTCTCCAACTCCCACTCCACTGCGTCTGCAATCTCCCCTCCCGACTCCACCGTCTGCAATTCTCTCGCCCCGCCGCCATAGGAGAAAAGTTTTAACCTGCTTGCGCCTCTGCCCCTCCGTGCCTACGCCATGGCTTCTTCTGATTGTTTCTCTCACCCAGCCCACCCCCAACCCTAAAATAAAAAAAGGCATATATGATCATTGTGCTTTAGTCGGACCTCCGTCGTGCCTCGGACGTGTCTCCGCCATGGATGTATCACCGATTGACGCTAATTTAATGCAACAAATATCATCGCTGATTTATTCGTGCTTCCTCCATGACTCCACCGGGAACTCCCTATGGATTAACAACTGGTTGGCGTGGATTTTAAACCTGTAATGGAGCATGAAAGCTTCAATCCAGAAACTACAGTTTGTTTGGATGGAGGTGATGCATAAATCCCTAATTTTGAACCTATGAATGAGCATGAATGATATGATTGAAGAAGGTAATTCTATACATTACTTGTTATCATTTTGAAAATTGTATGTGGTTTTCTGTAGGATAATTTTAAGCAGTAATTTATTTTTTGAAAACGGTCACTTTCTATGCAAAACATTGTCACTTTCCTATATACACCAATCACTTATTAGAGATTAGATCTATTGCTGTAAATTAAATTTCATTATTCGATTCTTAAATATGTTGGTTGAAAATTCTCACTTTTTATATGAAAAACTTTCACATTTTCATATACCATTATCACTTTCACTCTATCTTCAAAAAGTCCCAATACTTATAAGTTTATTTATTGTGAATTGTGTAGATGTGACTTGTTCTCTCTTGGATTTGAGGAGAAAGACGATTATTGATATGCATGAGTTGTATAAGAAACATGGTCGTGCGCTTGGATACAGTGTTCGTAAATCAACTTCTAAAAAAATTGAAGATGGAGTTGTGATCGAGCATTACTTTGTGTGCTCTTGTGAAGGATTTAGGAAATCAGGTGCATCAAAGAAGAAATGTCTTGTCACGCGCTCAGGATGTAGTGCTTCAGTGAGGGTAAAATTAAATGATGATGGGTGGTATGTGGTTATTGAACATAAGAAAGTGCATAATCATCTGTTTACTAGAACAGAGTGGGGCCACCTACATCATTCAAGAGAAAAATTACAATTGATAAAGGTAAAATTATACAAGATATGGTCTCTTCTAGAATGAGACCAACCGATTATTATCGTTATATGGCCCATGAAGGAGGTGGAGATCAAAATATTGGTCACACAATAAAAGATCATTTGAATTTTGTTAATCGTTTAAAAATGTAAGAAATAGAAGGTGGGGATGCACAGACACTTGTTGAGATTTTACAGAAGCAACAAGCTGATGAGGAGGACATTTTTTTAGAGTTAAATTAGATGAGGAGGCTAAATTGACTAATATTTTTTGGATGGATTCAATGATGAAAGAAGACTATGAATTATTTGGGGATGTTGTAATATTTGACACGACCTATCAAACAAATAGATACAATCTGATTTGTGCTCTAATAGTTGCTGTTAACCATCATTGGAGAACCGTTATGTTGGGTTGTGCCTTTTTGCCGAATGTGAAAACAGAATCATTTGAGTGGATTTTTGAGGTATTTAAAAATCCATGGGAGGGAAATGTCCTGTCACTATATTCACTAATCAAGATCAAGCAATAGCTAATGCAATAGAAAAGGTATACATTTCTTGTAATGTTCACTATTCATGGTCCTTTTCGTTTGTTTGTCTGCTTTTATTTTTGAAACTGTAATTTTTCCACTAATTCCAATCATATTTGTCTCTAAAAGTGTCACTTTTGTACTACACTCTTTCACTTTGTATTTTTATTTAAAAATATCATTTTTATGAAAATAATTCTTTTACAAAAGTGACACATTCGAAGCTAAAAAGTGACTGTAATGATGGGAAAAGTGACAGTTTTAAAACTGATACTTATATGAAATAATTATTCTTTTCCCACATGTAGGTTTCTCCTCGGGAAAAGCATAGGCTTTGCCAATGGCATTTGTACCAGAATGTTATAAGTAGGTTTGGGCAGTTAAAATCAAACAACGCTAATCATTTAAAAAATGCTTGTCTAGATGTATTGATGAGCATGAATTTGAATCCTGTTGGAGTATTAAGGTTTCAACATATAGATTAGAAGACAGATCATGGTTTCAGCGATTATATGATCTAAGGGACAAGTGGTGCACAACCTTGAACAAAGACTTATTTTCTGTCAGGATGCTTTCCTCGCAAAGAAGTGAGAGTACAAATAATATAATTGTATTCAATTCAAAGAAGACAACGAGTTTGACTAGTTTTATGGGATTTTCAAGAACCTAGTCAAGAATTAGAGGAAGAATGAAACAGATGACGAGTTCCAGTCATCAAGGTCAATTTCGCCAACTGTCCTGCCATTAACTGGGATGTTGAAGCATGCTTCCAAGGTGTACACATTTAGAGTGTTCGAAGCTAAATATATTGCAATGTTGTCAACTAATTGTGAAGAGTTTGATTAGGATGAGATAATACTACTTATAAACATTCTGCTCACAATGGAGATAAAGATATCGTAGATGTGATGTTTGTAGCTACTAGTTTCCTGACCACCTGCTCTTGCAAGAATCTTGAGGAACGTGGCATCTTGTGTTGTCATAGCTTAAGAATATTTCATAATCATAATTTTATGAAAATCCCAGGAGCATATATACTGAAGAGGTGGACAAAAATTGCCAAATCTGATGTTTGGGATAGGTTAAAAAGCACAACTCGAGAAAGTGAAAAGAAAAATGGAGAGCCTACTGATGCCATTCCTTGGCATCATGACATGTCACGAAGGTGTTACAATCTTGTTCTGGAGTGTTGAGAAAGCAAGAAAAATCATTGAAGAGGGTTACATTAGAGATTCTCTTGTTGTTTCTGCCTTGAAGAATTTACCACAACCAAATGAATCCTCTCATATTTCAAGTTTATCGACTATGTGTTTGGATCTTGCCCGTTCTATTACAAAGGGAAGAAGTAAAAGGAAGCAAGGACATATTCAAAAGAGCAATACTACTAATGTTCCTATTGATAATCAAGCCCGAAAATTTAGTTCCAAGACTCCCAACGTTCGTTTATTTTAGTAGTGATTATTTTGGTAAAATTAATACTTTTGCTATTATCTTAGAAAGTGAAACTAATACCTTTTGAGTTTTATCTTTTATTCGTCTTTGTATGACTGATCATGTTATAAGTGAAATGATTTAGTTATAATATTATAAACGTAATTCAAAACGTTACACATGTATGAGAAATTWTAACTTSACTACTATAAYTTGTGTAGTAACACTTTTCTGCAAAAAAAAAAAAAAAAAAAAAAAAAAAAGAATAGTGACACAATTTGGTATGAAAAAATGTGACAAGTTTTTTGCTTACAAAAATAATAAAAATAATGATGATTATCGTCTAACTATTCCAGAATAGCACCTGTGATACTTCTCTATTACAAGCTACTACCATTAACATCCCAATACGCATTAGCAAAAAAGGGTAACACTTTTAATGCATAAACGTGACACAATTTGTTGCAAATGTGACATTTTTTTTGCAGAAAAAAACACACAAAAAACAACAAAAAATAACGAATACTATCAACTAATTATTTTCGTATAAAGAGCAATTCTTGCATAAAAACAAACAATGAAAATAAACGATAATTACCAAATAACTGTTCTAGAATAAAGCATAAATCTAAACCAGCTAATTGTTCTCAAAAAAGCAGTTGCGACACTTCTCGATTTACAATCTACTACCAATAACATCCAAGACACGTTAGTAAAAAAAATGACACTTTTCTGCACAAAAGTGACATAATTTGGTGCAAATGTGACAATATTCTACACCATTAACATCCCAAAACTAGTTTTCCACATCAGAAAAAATATAACATGTTTTCACACTAGAAACAATGAAATATCCTTCAAAGATCTAAAACTACTCTTTTGATTTCTTATTCTTCTTCAACTCAACAACACCCATTTTCTTTTCTTCAATTGACTTCTTCAAATTATCTTTCTTCAAGCAAGAATCTAGAATATTCATAAAAACATCCAATCTTGCCACATTAAGATCACTAAAAAACACCCTGAGACATATCTTTGCTCTCAAAACTCTACGTACTAAAGCCTTCAGAAAAAAATTAAAAATTCAATGAATATTTCATAACGTTTTACAAAAATATGCAATACATTGATATTAACAAAAAAAAGAAAAATAAAGAGGTATTTTACCTTTGACAGATCATCGGGGCTAGCATAAGGTTCACCTTTGAATTGTTTCATGTGGTGCATCGAAAAAACACCACAATCGTTTGCCTCTACTGACAACTGCCATGGAAAATTCACAAACTCTATTGTATAGTCACATACAAGCATGCCTTTAGGTTGATTTATTTCTTGGAGAAATATAGCCATTTGCTTGTGCTACATAATATAAAAATAATATGAATTAAAATAAGCTGACTACAAAAGCATACTAAAAAAATGATACAGAGTGACACTTTATACACTAAAAATGACAATTCTAACTGAATAAGTAACATAAATACATAAGAAAAAACTCTTAAAGTAATGTGTAAAAGATTTTACAAATGTGTCGCTAATTTATTAAAATATGACACTTTTGAGTTCAAAAAGTGACAACAAAAGAAAACAGATTCAAAAGAATGTTAAAGAAGATCAATTGCGTACAACAATTTTGATAGCTTGACCATATTCATTGGCATTAGAATGTATCCTATTATCCAAGATCTGAATTTTGCTATCACTAAAATCCACCACTGCGCAAAAGAAATGATTATCCCAGTGTATTGGCACAAAAACCTGTAGAGTATTAATTTTATATTTATTACTTTGCGACTTAAAAACAAAACATTCATTAACAAAAGCACATCAACAAATAATAGATAAAGAGAACTATTAAAAAAAATCACTAACCATATCAAATGTGCTCAAGTCCTTGCCAACATCGCCAATAAATGCCTTCATAGCCGCATCATTCTCATCAACCTTCCCTACCCCATGCAAGATCTTCGAGAGATAAACTTTTTGCCAAAAAGTAAATTAAAATTGTTAATATACAAACTAATTATGCATATAAAGTATTTAAATTACTAATGTGTAAAACTCACACTGTGTGTGGTATCCAAGAATATACTTTTGCAATTGTTAACAACATCTTGTACATGATTTAGAACAAACACCCATGCGTCAATGACGTTGGTAAAAAACACCCACTGTTTTTGATTTAACGATAACATATCTTTCTTTGAAATATTCCGACCATCATTCATAAAGAGACCATCACTGAAAAAGATTCAACAACAAAAGTGTATTAAAATTTGACACTTTTCCAATGATTAAAGTCACATTTACTTCCAAAAATTGATACTCTTAACAACTGGTGTAAGCAGAGGAGCGACAACCAGAGCTGATACGAGAGAGTGGAGGGAAGAGGGTTTCACCCCCTTGATATATCCGCAAGCAAAGGTGTTCGCAATCATAGAGCAGCAAATACCCAAAGAAGTCAAATGGCCAGAAAGCTATACACGACCTCCCACTAACCCAAAATTTAGTTCTTTTACAGGTTCCACAATAATTATGGGCACTCCACCGAGTATTGCAGGCATTTGCGTGAGGAGATTTAAAGGCTCATAAATCAGTTCATATATAGAGGTATAGCGCCACGAGAACCAACGCAACCATTACCCCCGCCACCTCCGGGGGGGTCCACCTCCAAACCAGGTCAGAAAGACAACCGCAGCAGGGAGGTCAAACACAAAATGAACAAGGAAGGGTAGGGGGAATAATAAAGGAAGGATTAACATAATTTGAAGAGGTTCTATGGATGGAGATACCAACAACGCGCGAAAAAGACATGCTAAGGAAGCTTTCCCCGGGCCATGTGAGGTCGCTGTCATTAATATGCAACCCCCGACCTCGGGTCCAGTAATTTACTTTGGCCCTGATGAACGGTGCGGCTTGCAAATGGAACATAACGATGCTCTGGTAATTGAAGCTGAGATAGCAGGATATGAGGTTGGAAGGGTGTTTATCGACAACTCAGTCAAAATTATATACTGGGACTGTCTAGATCATATGAACTTGAAGGTAAAGGTATGACCGGTAAATACCCCAATTTACGCTTTTAATGGTGCGCAGGTTATCACTATAGACGAGCTGGCGCTCCCTGTGGTTTTGGGAAAGGGTGAACTAAGAGTAAAATTTTAATCATCAAAAGGAACTCGGCGTACAATGTAATATTGGAGCGACCTGCACTCAGCACATTCCATGCGATCACCTCCACTTACTATATGAGTATCAATTATCCGGAGGGAGATAAAGTAGGGGAAGTTATGTCAGAACAGCAGGTCGCTAGATCGTGCTATCAGATGACGGTTAGGAAGGGTATGAGTGAGAACAAGCACGAAAGGATGGGAGATCTACAGGAAGGAATACTCAGCTCTAAGAAGATGAGGAAGGAGGAGAATTATGTTCGCCCGCATGAAGAACTCATGGAAATATCACTGGAAGAAGGCAGGCCAGAGTGCACCACCAAAATAGGAACCCAGATGACAAAGGTTATAAGGGATGAGCTGATAGCATTATTAAGGACGTTTCGGTATATTTTTGCCTTTGGGTATGGAGAGATACTGGGAGTATCCCCTGAGGTCGCACAACACCATTTGAATGTTGATCCGGAGGCACGACTGCTCAATAGAAAAAGAGACACTTCGAGGCAAAACTAGATGAAGTGATCGAGGAGGAGGTACAGAAGTTACTAAAAGCAAGGCATATCCGAGTGATATAATTCCCAGAGTACCTTTCTAATGTTGTGATGATGCCGAAACCTGGACAAAAGTGGAGAATGGGCGTGGACTTTCGCGATTTAAACAAGGCATGCCCAAAAGATCACTACCCGCTGCCACGCATTGATCAATTGGTCGATTTAACTTCGAGCTGTGAGCTATTAAGTATGATGGACGCATCACAAGGATACCATCAAATCCCGTTAATGAAGGTAGATCAACCCAAGGTGAGATTTTTCACCTCGACAGGTACTTATTGCTTTGTTTCTATGCCGTTTGGGTTGAAGAATGCAGGTGCGACCTATTAGAGGCTGGTGGATAGGATGTTCAAGACTTGCTAAGGTCCACTATAGAGGTTTATGTGGACGATATGCTGGTAAAAATCAAAAAGGCGGACTCACATGTGGAGGACTTGCGAAAGGCCTTTCTTATACTAAGGCAATATGGGATAAAACTCAATCCAAAGAAATGTGTAGTCAGCGTGCGATCAAGAAAGTTCTTAGGGTACATGGTGACGTAGCAAGGTATTGAAGTAAACCCGGAGAAAGTGCGAGCTATTATGGAAATGTCACACCCTCGAACGGTACGTGACGTACAGGTGCTAACTTGTCAAATTACAGGTCTTAGCCATTTTCTTTCCAGGTCGGCATAAAAGGGCGTGCCCTTCTTTAGGACGCTCATGAAGGGATCCAAGTTCGAATGGATGAAAGTGGCCATAGATGCTTTTGAAAAGCTTAAAGAGTACCTGGTGGAAATAACATTGCTGAACAAACTAATACTGGGCGAGGACTTAATATTATATATATCTATTGGAGAGGGCGCGGTAAGCTCAGTGCTCGTTAGGGAGGATGCAGGCGTGCAGAAGCCCATCTACTATATTAGCAGGATGCTGCGAGAAGACGAGATGAACTACTCGGAGCTGGAAAAAGGTGGATTTATGCTAATCTATACGGCGAGGAAGCTTCGGCCTTATTGTTTGGGCCACAAGGTTAAGGTACGCACCAATTTAGCTCTCAAACAGGTCTTAAGTAATTCGAATGTGTCTAGAAGGCTGGTGAAGTTGGTAGTAGAGCTTAGCAAATATGACATGGTGTACGAGCCTAGAACGGCTATCAAGGCACAAGTATTGGTAGATTTCTTACAAGAGATGGTGCGCCCCGCTGAACAGGAGGAAGAACAGAAAGCATGGTTACAGCATACAGATGGATCAACCATGGCATCGGGAGCTGGGCTAGGTATTATTTTATTAGCCCGGAGAGAGAAAATCTTGATTTTGCGATCAAGCTGGGGTTTAAGGCCTCCAACAATGAATCGGAGTACGAGTCGCTGTTACAAGGCATAAAAATGGCTAGTGACCTAGGTGCGCGGAAAATTAAAGCTTACACAGACTCATATTTGGTAGCTTGCTAGTTTGATGGGTCTTTTGAGGAAACGGAAGAGCGCATGCCGAAATATCTGAAGAAGTTAAAGGAAGGAGTGATGCAGTTCGAGGAGTTTACACTAGAGCACTTACTGGGGGCTGATAATATTCGAGTAGATCAACTCTCCAGAATGGCAGGAACATTAGGTACCTGTGACACAAGGAAGGTCACAATAATGGAGTTGGGGTACAACAGTGTGGACAAAAGAAAGGACGTTATGGAGATTGACATAAAGGAAGATTCGCGAACACCAATTCGGGGGACCCTCGATAAGGTGATCGCGGGAGATACACAATTGTCGACTAAGGAAGCCAGGATGGCAGCACAATTCTGTTTGATGAATGGAGAACTATATAAGAGGTCATGGTTTGGACCATACTTGAAGTTTTTGTCGGAGGAGGAAGAGTTTGAGGTGCTGCGAAAAATACACGAAGGGTACTATGGCGGTTACGCGAAAAGCAGAGCATTTGTGGGGATATCATTGCGTGCTGGCTTCCTTTGGCTTGGGATGAAAAGAATGGCGGGCGAGCTCATTTCGACCTGCCGGAAATGTCAGATGCACGCACCTGTCATTCATGTGCCCGTGGAGGCTATGATGATTATGAGCTCGCCTTGCCCCTTTGCGCAGTGGAGATCGATATTGTGGGTCCCTTCCCAAGAACACCCGGCAACAAATAACACTTGGTGGTCGTGGTGGACTACTTTATGAAGTGGGTGGAGGCCGAGGCTGTGACGGGCATCGACGAGCAGGATGTCATGGATTTTATTCTTAACAGTGTTATTTGCAGGCACAACGTTCCGTGAGTGCTGTTTCTCAGATAATGGAACCCAATTTAATGGGCAGATGATCCAAGAATGGTGCAAAATAATGGGGATGAAGCAGCGATTTGCCTCTGTGGCACATCCTCAAGATAATGGACAAGTTGAAGTCACTAACCGTATTATCGTGCAAGGAATTAAATTATGACTGGAGAAAGTAGGGGGACTTTAGAATGAAAAGCTCGCATCTTCTTATGGGCTTATCGAACGACTTCGCGAACTACTATGGAGAATCACCTTTCAGCTTAGTTTATGGAATGGAAGCTGTTATCTTGGAAGAAATAGTGGGAGGATCACAACGACTGTCAACATTCGATGTGTAACAGAAAGAATGGATAGCTAGAGGAGCTATCGAAATAATTGAAAAAATACGCGACAAGACCACAACACATGTGGAAAGATACAAACAAAGAATTCAGGCAGCCTTTAACAAAATAGTAAAATGACGATACTTCCAGTTCGGCAACCTCGTCTGGAAGCAGTCTGATGCAATCTACACCACTAAGATGCTAGATCCAAACTGGATAAGACCATTCAAGGTCACCAAAGTATTACAAGGGGGAGTATATGTGCTCAAAGATGCAAAGGGAAAAGCTTTACCAAGAAGCTGGAATGTCTGCCACTTGAAGAAGTACTATGCCTAGCTCTCCGGATGATAGTCTCATACTTTACATAACTCTATCTTTACTTATTGATATCATGAGCCGACACTCCTTTAGGTCGGCGGTGAACTTGTACTTTTGTCGTACCTTTCTCCCACTATGGGTTGATATTTATCAATAATAATAAAGGAAGGATTTCTTATGACATTCTATGAATTTCTATGGTTTTATCTATATGACTATGTCCCGATGCTCTTATCAGGTTAGTGATGGGATTTATGGGCATGGCAATGGCTGGTTTTATGTGAAAACATATTTGATTTACGTGTTTTCGCATATCCTTCAATATGTTTGATTTGCATATTCTAGGATGTCTTGAGGGAAGCCTGTTTTACTTGAATGTTTCCTCTCAGTTCTCAGGTGTGATTTATATGTTTTTGAGTCGACCATATGTGTTTTATGTGCTTTGCTTGGTTATATGTGTTTTATTTGGTCTTGTGTACCTTGTTTGAACTCATGTGCTTTGTTTGGTTTTATGTGGAAACATGTTTTATTTACATGTTTCTACATATCCTTGAGTATGTTTGGTTTTCATATTCTGGGATGTTTTGGAAAGGGGATGTGTTTGACTTACATATTTTCCTTCAAATTCGAACATGTTTGACTTATGATACGACATCAAATATTCACGTCGCCAACATGCAGGTATTTATGAGGATCTTAGTAAGTAATCTCAGTAAGCGACCTCATTTATTAGAAGGAACAATCTTTTTGGGAGTTGGGCGAGCTGTTTTGGAAGGTAGCGACCTACTGTGTAGGAGTGGCGAGCTCTTTTGTCTGGTGGCGACCTCTTTTGATATAAGTACTACTATACCAACTCGGCGTTGAGTGGTGTTGGGGTTGGGCTTCCTGATTCTTGGCCCCTGATGGGCTAACTTATGTTATTCTATGGGAACCCGGTGGACTGAATCCTATGAACATGATTATTGGCCCACGGCTAATATAGTAATTCAGTAAGATTTCCATCAATTATGGGCACTCAACATATAGGTAGAATCCTAATTCTGAGTTGGTTGTGTTATTTATGATAGGAGCGGGAAACCCTATATTGGGGATATTTCTCTTGTGTATATAAAGAGGGCTCAGGCCTCATTCTTTTTCTCTATGTTGATTCTTTACATCTTAAGCCCTATCTAACTTAGGCATCGGAGGGCCTATGCCGGTGCCATCCTCTGCCTTAGCTGGGTTTGGTTTTGCAGGATCTAACAGGTCGCTACATGATTATTCAAAGTTATTTAGTTCACTGATCACACGTATAAGGTCAGTACCCCCTATTCTTGAAGCGCCAATCATTTTGGTTGCATAAACTTACATGTTGTCCTTATGATTGACTTATAGGTCCTTTACAATCCCTATGTGTTTGGATTCGATTATATTATCCATATGGAATGCAGGTTTATGCGATGATGGGAAAGCTGAGGGTATTGATCATATTATAGTAACTTAGGGGACTAAGTGAAGTCTTGGTTACCTCTTGTTCACTCTCATTAAGTTTTGGCGACTCAACTACTCTCTGATTTTCAAGTATGGCTTTACTGATAGTTTTGGGGTGGTTTTTCTATAAATCATCTTGTGACAGGTTTTTGTATTAGCCTGGATTACATGAACTCTATGATAAAACCAAGTCATAGCTGAAATCAAGTTTATACATAGCCACTCAAAAATCAAAAGAAGCTAATGTTGAATTACAGAAAAGCTGAATGAATCAAGTCGGATTGCAGTCCGATACCAGCTCGTCCACAGGGGCTTTCTAACTCAGCAACAAGTCCAGCCTTCAAGATGGCATCACCCTTGTAGGAGATCCACTACGTAGCTTTTATGGGTTGGCTCCGGTCACCCTTCAAGAATGAGAAGTTAGGAAGCTCGGCATTCATGGTCTTCATATCTGGCTCAAACTGGATGTTGGTTGCAGTAAGTTGAGCCTTGATCCATTCTATATCGAAGTTGAACCATTCTTTAGCTCCTCTTCCCATTTTATCCAAGTAGTATGTTGTATTCTTGTACTTACTCAGAAGCTCGTCCCTATATGCATCTGTGAACTTCTTACCCACATCACTCTTCAAAAACGTGCGGCGACCTTCAATCAACCCCTCCTTTAGACCCTCAGCTTTTCCTTCAACAAATCCTTGCTCACGAGCTAAGCGAATTGCACCTTCCATCTGCTCTTGATTTTGCCGCAACTGTCCCTCCAACTCCATCAAGTAACCTCCCATCTGGGTGTCTTCATCCCTCATGGTTTCCAGCTTGCTCTTAGCGACATTGAGTTCTTCTTATCGGGCTATTAGCTGGCGACATGATTCATCCAACTCTCCTTGTGTTAAAGATAGTTGTTGAGTTTGTTTTTCTTCTTGAGCCGCTAGCTCGTCACAGATTTATTGTAGCTTGCTCTCGGGGGTTATTTTTGATAAGTGGTTGGAAAGCGCGGCCATCAGAGGTTCCAACTACATTACGAGGAAGTAACAGGAGAATTTTATAGATTGGAATGTTATAGATTGGGATATTAAGCTACCTGGGTCGTTGCGTATTTGTGAAGAAGAGATTTGATCTCGTCGGCACAACCACATTGAGCTAGACTCTTCTCCAAATCCGGGGGACTTGAAGCAAAAGCAGCAGATGCCTTTTAGAGACGTTGGCATTTGGGAGTTGGGGCTGCTTGTTGCAAGGGAGTTCGCTCGCTTACCTTTCTTTTCCCTTTTCTCTTATTAAGCACCTCTCAAAGAGGCATGCGCTCCTCAGGGTCAGCAAGCTCTTCCCGTCCATATTTAGCAGCCATGGCGAGATCTTGCTCTTCATACACATCAAGAACAATAGGTTGTGGTGCCGGCGTTACTTTTGGGTTGGGATCAGGATGGACAGTGGCACCTCCCTCCGTGCTCGAGGATAAGAAGCTAGCAATAATATCATCTGCATAAAGAAGGAAGACTATTAATCTATTATGTTGGGATAATAATGCTTAAGGTAATTTGGGATATCTCAGAAAACTACCGAATTTGGATCTGGTTAACTCCGTAGGTTGCGGGCTAAGACCTACAAACCTAAAAACAGCCTCCGAATCTGTGAGCCTCATCACATTATAGGATTTTGTACTCAAGTTGTCAAGGAATCTGAAGCCCGCTTTCAGATGTTCCTCGAAGAGGGTTATGTGATTATAAGGGGGGTTTGCTGGATCAGTTAGGAGGATGTTAGGATAAGCCACTTTGATGGTCTTGGAAAGGTTAAGAGATTCTATAAACTCTTTAAGGTTGCTCCGGTTAGGGAGCCCCAAACGGTCTTGTGCGGCTATCCTGGTAGCTCACGAAGTTTGGGCAGGTCGGCATAAGCCGACGGAGGTACTACGGTTACTGGGTTGGGAAGGAGATGTTCAGAGGTTGAAGGCATTTCAAGTTCTACTATAGGGATGCCTTCAGAAATTTGTTCGGTTAAGGTTCTAGTCTGAGCCTTGAGTTCAGTCCAGGGAATATCTCCCTCCGGTTCGTCAGCAAGATGGGGTGGAAGTCTGGGTGCGTTTCTTTTCCTAATGGGACATTTGAGAGGAATTTCTGCTGATTCGGTATCAGAGGATAAATCTGGGTTAGAAAGGTTGGGATTTCGGGGAACGGAGGAAGATGGAGCTGTATTCATCACCAACTAATTAATGAGGGAAAAAGACAGAAAAACTACACCTAGCAACAAAACAATTAATAGCGAAAATTAGAGTAATTATTACCAGAACAAGGGATTGGGGGGACTTACTCATCATCTTGATCGGCGGGTTTGGTGCAGATTGATTGTGTTTTGCGATTTTTTGAAGAAATTTGCAAGGAGTTTTTGCAGAAGAAATTGGCGTGACTTTGCTCTTGTTTTGTGGAAATGAATATAAATGAGGTCGAAGGGTTATTTTGTGTTGGGTGGCGTAAAAATTGAAAAGACAGAAAGCTTTTTCGATAGGCATAAGGTTGGTAGGGTTTTATTGTGGGTCTTTCATTTTGGGGCCCACAGGATTAAACATATTACAAGGAAAGGAGGTGCTGACATGTGTCCGACATGGTACAGAGGCACATTTAATGATCTTAAATGAGAAGTGATGGTTAAGGGTTCCGTGCTTTTTTTCAAAAAAGCATGATTATTTGACTTTGAAGACAACTCATGAGTACATTCTACTTGGTTTTCTACCTCAACTAACCAGAATGTGGGGGACTAGCTGATACGACAACAAATATTCACGCACTTACATGCAGGTATTTATGTGGATCTTATTACGCGACCTCATTTCTCAGAAGGTGCAATCCTTCTTGGAGCTGGGCGAGCTATTTTTGTAGGGAAGCGACCTGGTGCATAGGAGTGTCTAGATCCTATGTGAGGTGGAGAGCTCTTATATTATAAGCGCTATTATACCAGCTCGGCTTTGAGAGTTGGGCCTCATGGTTTTGGGCTTTTGACAAACTAGTATGAGCTATTTTATAGGGTCGTGTACTGAATCAATGGACAGGCTTATTGGCCCATGACTAATTCACTAATTCAGCGAGAGTTCTATTATTTATGGGAACTTAGCATACAGGAGTGAGTAGCACATATTTGTCCTTATTTTCAGTAGGTTTATAACTTGTTTTTCCTATTGTTTTTGGTATAAGTTGGGTAGTTTAAGCTCGATTTCGTATATTTGTACTCTCAGCTTATTTTACCGCGTTTTGATCTAGATTGATGCAAATAAGTGATTATTTGTGGTTTTTCACTTTACAGCTAAGTAACCGGACGAGTTCGGCGCATAATTAGATGAAGTTGATACTCACGAAATGGAGAACGAGCTTTCTGGTGAACGAGTAGAAAACAGATAGAAGGAGACGGAGGCAGACGCGCAGCCGCGTCGACTGACGCGACCGTCGACGCTCCGTCGACGCGAGTCATGACCTGTATCAGTCGACGCAGTGTCGACGTAACATCGATGCTACTTGCTAAAGCATTGGTGTCGACGCATCTATGTCGACGCAACGTCGACGCTACTTGCTGAAGCGTCGATGTCGACGCATCTATGTCGACGCTACTTGCTGAAGCGTCGATGTCGACACATATCGTCGACGCACCCGCCTAGCCGACGCGCGCGCCAGGCAGCACCGACGCCGAGCACCAGCACGCATCAGTCGACGCACCGTCGATGCTCCGTCGACGTGACGGCCCAGAATGGGAATTTTAGGGTTTCTTATGCTCCAAGTCAAGAGAAATCTATTTAAACCCTTCCAAGTCCGTCCCAAAAGAGACACTCCTACCTATATACACTGAATTCTTGATCGTAAGGTTCGAGAACAACACCATCCACACCTTAATCACAACAAGTGATCAAGACCGAAGATTCGAGGATCATCAAGCTCCAACCGTCCGTTCACGATCCGTTCTTCGACCAAGATCATTCACCCCTCCGGAGTAGCTGGAGAATTTACTACGCTTTCTAGTTTAATAAGTACTCTAAACCTTTTATTCATTTTCGTAGTTTAATTTATGCGATTAAGGAGCTGCTTTTCGATAATTGTTCTCGAGATATTTGATGCTTTGAACCTTAGATGTTTTTAGTTTATTTAATGTTTAGTTATTATTTATGCTTGGTTAGTTTACTTCATTTCCATTTCGTTCTAGATAATTGATGTTCATTTATGGTAGTTAATCTTGTTTTAGGTTCTTAGAATAATTTCTCTAGATTATAAGTTCGAATAGCTGAATTTAATTTCCTAGTTTAAATTAGAGTTCTTGCGTTTTAAATTCTTAGATAACCAAACAATCAACCCCCCCCCCCCCCTAATGTATGTGAATTTAAGTTGAACAAACTGTTTGAGAATTCCGATTGTATATTCCTCGAGAGACGACTTGAGTCAAGTTGCCAAACTACGCGCGACCCCGTTCTCTTGCGGGAAAGCTATTGATCTTTTGAAAAAATTTCATAAGTAGGCAACACAAAAGCTTGAATCAAGGAGGAATCATAATTCTAAGTTGGTCGTGTTATTTTATGGTTTTATAGTAGGAGAGGAGAACCCTAGTTGGGAATACTTCTCTTATCTATATAAAGAGGAATCAGGCCTCAATCTTCTCACTCTAAGTTAATTTCACATCCTACGTTTTATTGAGCTCTCGCATCTCTCTCGCGTACTCTCTAACTTAAGCATCGAAGGGCCTACGCCATGGCCATCCACCGCCTTGGATTGGGTTTTATTTTGTAGGATCTATCAGGTCACCAGGAGCTCCTTGGCTTGGGTTTTATTTTGTAAGCTCTTCCCATCCATCTTTAGCAGCCATGGCGAGATCTAGCTCTTCATCCACATCAAGAACAATAGGTCGTGGAGTCGACTTTACTGTTGGGGTGGGATCAAGATGGACAATGGCACCTCCCTCCGAGCTCGAGGATAAGCAGTTGGCAATAATATCATCTGCATAAAGAAGGAAGACTGTTAATCTATTATGTTGAGAAAATAATGCTTACGAAAATTTGTGATATCTCAGAAGCCTACCGAATTTGGGTCTGGTTAACTCTGTAGGTTTTGGGCTAAGACCTACAAACCTAAAAACAGCCTCCGAATCTGTAAGCCTCATCACTTTATAAGATTTTGTACTCTAGCTGTCAAGGAGGTCGGAGTATTGTTGGAAAAGTGTAGGCTGACTTTTCATGGAGGGTATTGAGTCTTGTTCAGGTGTTGAATCCTGCCACTCGGTGTAAAAAAAGCTAGGCTTCGGGGTTATGGAGAAAGAATAAACTAACTCACCACTCATGGACTTTTGATGAGGGGTTTATCAAGAAACATTTCTTATGGCGCGAAGAGAGGTAGAAGGAACCTTTTTGGTTCTTTATTTGAAAGCAAAAACCAAAGAAACCTACACCGGGCTCTACATTATAGTAATTACAAATAATTATATATCCAGCTAAGAACCCAATGGAGTTGGAAGTCATCTGCAAAAGTGCGACCTTATACTTCATAGAAATAGCTACATGAACAGGGAATCCGAAGCCCGCTTTCAGATATTCCTCGAACAGGGTTATGTGATTAAAAGGGGGGTTTGTTGGTTTGGTTTAGAGGATGTTAGGATAAGCCACTTTGACGGTCTCAGAGAGGTTAAGAGCTTCTATAAACTCTTTAAGGTTGCTTCGGTTAGGGAGCACCCAACGGTTTTGTGCGGCTATCCTGGTAGCTTGCGGAAGTGCGGGAAGGTCGGCATGAGCCGACGGAGGTACTACGGCTACTGGGTTGGCAAGGAAATGTTCAGAGGTTGATGGCATTTCAGGTTCTACTATAGGGATGCCTACATGAATTTGTTCGATTAAGGCTCTAGTCCGAGCCTCGAGTTCGGTCCAGGGAATATCTCCCTCCGGTTCGTCGGCGAGATGGGGTGGGAGTCTGGGTGCGTTTCTTTTCCTAATAGGTCATTTGAGATGAGTTTCTGCTGATTCGGTATTGGAGGATAAATCTGAGTTTGAAAGGTTAGGATTCTGGGGAGCGGAGGAAGATGGAGCTGTATTCATCACCAATTAATTAATGGGGAGGGAAAAAGACAGAAAAATTACACTTAGCAACACAACAATTAACAGCAAGAATTAGAGTAATTATTATCAGAACAAAGGATTAGGGGGACTTACTCATCATCTTGATCGGCGGATTTGGTGCAGATTGATTGTGTTTCACGATTTTTTGAAGAAATTTGCAAGGAGTTTTTGCAAAAGAAAATGGCTTGACTTTGCTCTTGTTTTGTATAAATAAAGATAAATGAAGACAAAGGGTTATTTTGTGTTGGGTGGCGTAAAAATTGAAAAGACAGAAAGGTTTGTCAATAGGCAGGAGGTTAGTAGGGTTTTATTGTGGGCCTTTCATTTTTTGGCCCACAGGATTAAATATATTATGAGGAAAGGAGATGTTGACGCGTGTCCGACATGGTACAGAGATGCATTTAATGATCTTAAATGAGAAGTGATGGCTAAGGGTTTCGTGCTTTTTTTAAAAAAAGCATGATTATTTGACTTCGTAGACAACTCATGATTACATTCTACTTTGTTTCCTACCTCAACCAACCAGAATGTGGGGGACTAGCTGATACGACAACGAATATTGATGTCGCCAACATGCAGGTATTTATGTGGATCTTAGTAGGCGACCTCATTTCTCAGAAGGTGCAATCCTTCTGGGAGCTGGGTGAGCTATTTCTGGTGGGCAGCGACCTGATGCATAGGAGTGTCTAGATCCTATGTGAGGTGGTGAGCTCTTATGATATAAGCGCTATTATACCAGCTCGGCGCTGAGTGGTAACTCGGCATTAAGAGTTGGTCCTCATGGTTTTGGGATTCTGACAAACTAGTATGAGCTATTATATGGGGTCCAAGTGGACTGAATCTATGGACAGGCTTATTGTCCCATGACTAATTCAGTAATTCAACGAGAGTTCTATTTTTTATGGGAACTTAGCATACAGGAGGAACCCTAATTCTAAGTTGGTAGTAGAAGAGGGGAACCCTAGGTTGGGAATACTTCTTTTATCTATATAAAGAGGACTGAAGCCTCATTCTTCTCTCTCTAAGTTAATTTCACATCCTACGTTTTATTGAGATCTCGCATCTCTCCCACGCACTCTTTAACTTTAAGCATCGGAGGGCCTACACCGGGGCTGTCCACCGCCTTGGCTTGGGTTTTGTTTTGCAGTATCTATCAGGTTGCTAGGAGATCTTTGGATATCTATATACACGTATATCGAAGTTTTATCAGGTCGCTAACTTCATATTTAAGGTCAATACCCCATATTCTTGAGGCACTAATCTTTTTAGTCGCATCACCGGGCATGTTTAATCATTATTAAATAGAAATTTATATTTTCTCCATATATGTTTTTCTACTGGGTAAGCAGCTGTTTTTATTTCGCATTTCATAGATCATCCCCAGCATTTCAGAGATCATCCACCCACCCACCCCCACCCCCCAATTTTAATTCTCAGTTTCGTTGTTTTTCTTTTACGTTTTTCAATCATACGCAGCTAATTGACTAACTCTCTATTGCTAATAATCCATGCAATTATTTATTAGAAAATGATACGTTCTATTTTATTATTTTTTATTTTTCTATTTTTGGATAAATAGTTGGAGAATTTTTATTTTTTATCACGTATTATTATTTTAAACTTCTGAGTGTGTGAATTTTTTTTTAATTTTTTTTGAAGTTCAATTTTAGAAATTAGGTGAGAAAGATGCATTTTCTCTACACTTCTTTTGGCTTTCGTGTTTTTTTTTTTTTTTTTTGAATAAAGTTATTTTTATGGATGTGTTAGATTTCCCTCAAAAAAGGAATAATATTTCCCAATAAAATTGTTGGGTATACTTTACAAAAGAAAATACTCAATATTGTTATTTTGTCTTACATTTACCCCCTTAACAAGTTTTTTTTTTTTTTTTTTGTAATTTTGAAAGGCTGGATTTTTCGTAATTAGGTCAAACTTTAGGGTACCTTTGTAACTATCCTTTGCTATTATTATTATTATTATTATTATTATTATTATTATTAGCAGTTTGAACAAGCTTGTTCAGGCGTGTAGCCGCCAAATTTTTTCAAATGTCCGTAAGATCTGATAGTAATCTCCTTTGATAAACTCGTTTAGTCGCTTCACTTGTCCATGTTGCTGCTCCAATATTTTTCGAACAACATCTAAGATTGATATCATGCCCATTATCCTCTCGTCTATAACTGGAAAATGCCGTATGCGATTCTCTACAAAGAATGAAAATTTCCTTCAGTATGCTACGAATATCATGGATTTACCTATGTATCCTCATAGAGAAATCAAAGCCCACGTAGTTCGATTTATTTTATTTTGAGAAAAAAAATTAAAAATAAGGACTCGATTTTAATTTTAATATTTGTTTTGGAACTAACTTGCATACGTATCCTCTTAGATGAATCAAAGTCCATGTAGTTCTTTTTTTTTTGAAAAAAGATAGTTACAAAAATTATTTTTTTAAAAGGACTTGATTTTAATGATAATATTAGAAATTAAAATTAAAAACTTTAACTTTTAATATTGGAATTAATTTTCCTACGAAGTCCACATAGTTATTATACTTACTTTATTTACCTATGTTGTGTGGATAGTGTAGGGAGCTCATCTTCATTCATTCGTTGTTGTCGTTACTTCCCAAAATGGCACTACTACAACCACCACCACACCCCAATAGCATCGGTTGTTTTTTCTAATAGGCATCGGTTCTACAACCGATGCACATTAGACCGTTGCTAAAAACCAGGTCTTTAGGCATCGGTTGTAGAACCGATGCTAATAAAAAAATATAAGCACCGGTTGTTTGACCAAACCCGATGCATATAGTCATCACACATCAATGCATAGTGTCTATGTATAGTATCTTTAGGCATTGGTTAATGTCAAACAACTGATGCTTATAGTCTACCTGTAAGCATCTGTTTTGACTAAACAACCGATGCCTAATGTTTATGTATACGCATCGGTTATTTTCAAATAATCGGTGCCTAATATTTATGTATACGCATCGGTTGTTGTCAAACAACCGATGCCTAATATCTCTCCATAGGCGTCGGTGTTGATCGAACAACCGATGCCTAATGTTTATGTATACGCATCGGTTGTTGTCAAACAACCGATGCCTAATATCTCTCCATCGGCATCGGTGTTGATTAGGAAACTGATGTCTATTATTTATGTATATGAATTGGTTATTCACAAACCACCGATGCCTTATGAGTCTCTGTAGGCATCGGTCACTTGACAAAAACCGATGCCTATTCTTCACTTATATGCATTGGGTTTTTTTTCAACAACCGATGCCTATAGTTATGAAATGGGCATCAGTCGTTGCCAAGTAACCAATGACTAATGTTTAATTATAAGCATCGGTTTAGATGACGACAACCGATGCCTATAATAATGTAAAAACCAACATTGTTGACATCGGTTGTTGTCATCCAAACCGATTCTCCAGGTGATTATATGCATCCGTTTGCACAAACCGATGCACAAATTTACAATTTTGTCAAAATTCAAAATTTTTATTTTTAATACCTATCCAAAAAATTGATACCTAATTACCATTTGCAAAAAATAATTTAATATAAAAAAGCATTTTCTTCAATAATAAATAATTAAATGCAGAACCTCATTCCCATCCTATCTAATAAAACTCAAGTTGAACAAATTATTTGCACTCATCGCACAAGTAGCAACAAAGCCAAACCATGTCATTATGAAACTTGAAAACTTCAACGACAACAATATCTATCAAGTTCAACAGCGCAAAGCTCACAAATTAACTAAGAAATCTAGACACAAAGCTCCTACAACCGAGAACCGGCACCAACCTCCTCATAATGTTCTTCACCAAGTTACAAAATAAACATTAGTTAAGTATAAACTAAGAAAAAGTAATTAAGATTAGAAAAATATACATATATATGAGTAATTTATCGAGTAATGTATTCTGCCCATAGCTCCAAGTTTCGTTAATTCATTCTTACTCATATGTTTCAACTCCAAATGAGGCCTATTGCGAATCAAAATTTCAAATTTTCATTTTCAAAATGAAGTTTAAGTTTGGAGTTTCAAAAATATTCAGTAATTTTTACTAATAAATGAGTTTACACGTACCTTGTCTAATGAAGAAGCAACAGTGGACTGAGTGCAAATGTCATACATATACCTCATAACATAATAACCACACTCATTGTCTCCTGGTTGCTGATTACACTACAAGATCATATGAAAGCAGATCAATATCCATTACTCAATAGATCTATCACTGAGTCAAAATGAAATGGGTCGAAGAAGTTTACTAACTTGCCTACTAAGGAATCGAAAAATATACTATTATTCATACCTTAAAAAATAACTTACCGGTAGATTATTCCAAATCATGTTTTTTCCTCTTTTTGACTTTCTTGTCCAATAGGTCCAAACTGCCCAGTAAATAGTAATCATTGCACTCATTTCAATAAAAATCAGAAACTGTTACCTATATATTATACATTTACAGTTTTAAAACCAAAATGAGCGCATGAACAAGCCAATCTTATATTACATCCAATGAAAAAAAATGAAGTGGTTTTATGAATGGAAACACATAGAGTAGGCTATACAAAGAATCAGGATATGGAAAATATCAAAATTACATTGATGCTATGAAACAAATTGCCCATGAAATAATTGCACACAAAAAAGAATCAGTACATTATTACATTGATAATAAAGACCTCAAGGTGATTTGGATTTTATGATTTTATTCTAAAACAGAACAGTAAGTTACCTTTTCAAAAAAAAAAAAAAACACAAATAGAGGGGGGAAATATACGTACGTATTAATATGTGTCTTGATAACTAACTCCCTTTTGTATGCCTTTAAATCTAAATTATAAACCACATTCTCCCGAAGACATATCACTAGTAGCACCCAGTTGTCACTGCACATTTTCATAAACACAAAGATTAATTATCTTTATTAAATATAATAATTGTGAAGGAGTGAAGAAAACAAGAACAAGAAATAGTCTCTCTTACTCGTCTAGGTATGGTGCTAGAATGAATGTCCTGTTAAACATTGCATCTAATTCATTAATTAAGTACGACATCACAGCAGTTGGATCACTTAAAATATCTTTTTTTGGAAATCTGCACTGGACAAAGAAATCCGACGGCACCGGTGCAAAGAGTCTTAGTCAACCCACTAAGATACCTGTAAATCATTAGTAGATTCAGAACTAAATAAATTTAAGCTAAATATTGAACTAATTGATAAGAAAAAAGACAGTTCTTACTGCGTAAATACTTGCACAACAGTAATACTAAGCCACACCATTTTAAACAAACTCCGAATATTATCAATTAGCACATGAATTTTCTTCGCTCTTTGATGATGGAAGACGGTGCGCTCTAGGCCCATAGATATGTACTCCACATGAAAGGGCATCGATAGAATCAATGAGTGTAGCTCTTTGCAATTATCTCCCAAAGTCTCCAAGACAACATCATCAACAAGGGGTGGCCTCGGTTTGGTTACATATTGCTAACCACTTGTCTCCATTTGACTTCTTTTCTATTTCTTCGAATTTGTCCTTGTAAGTTCCTGTACATATGGCCAATTTTAAGCTTACTAAAAATAATTCAATAGTTGGTAAATTAAAAACATATATTATTACCTATCTTGCCTGAACTAAGCTGACAGGCCACTGCAAAAAGCTACCTAAAGCTTCACCCATGTACTTCCATTCTGGATGAGTTATCACCGATAGAGGAAGTTGTGATGCACCCTCAACAACTTCATCTACTAGAATCTTCACATGACCGGGTGACAACTTCTGATGATGCACTATCGTGTCCTCCTTAGTTAGGTAAACCATCCTGTTGGCAACAAATTTTATATCCCCCAAAATGGACAGGGCCAAACGGCACTCAGTCGGACTCTATTACTCAAAGTAGACTAAAGTTAATGGTCTGGATAAAATGATTATATTCTGATGATGAATGCAAATTTAAACTTGATGATAATGACTTCGAGTTTTATAGGTTATACTGTAATGGCCTGAGTATATTTTATATATAACAAACCGAATTACTTTAAGCCCCTTTAGTCTTGTATTCACATTCTTGATACATGTAAAGATATGTTTTAATTATGAAAAGTTGTTTCTGAAAATAATACGATACAATGCCATTAACAGGCAAGAATTAGAACAACTCTCTAATGAAAGTCAAAGCAATAAATGAGACTTCATATTTTCTAATACACGAATAATGAGAAGACAACTCTGAAAAGGATAATAAATCAAGTGAATCTTAACTAAGAATTAATTATTTATCAACTACCAAGGTGCTTGAATGAGTAGGTTTGTGAAAATACACTACATATTATTTAATTTTTACCTCAACCATAGGAAATGGAGTCTCACCAACCGAGTGGAAACTACTACGAACATCACCTTGCGAAGGCATGTTGAATTCAGCCCCCTCATTAACTTTTGATGGAAACAGAGTCTGCCGACCTTGGTTCTTCACTTGCTCATACAACAAGTCGAATTTAGCTTGTAGAGCATCAAACTTGTCCTGCATCTATTGCGTGATTTCTTGTGTCAGAGCCGCCCTAACCTCGTCGACTGGCTGTTTTGTAGATTTTTTTTGTGGTGATGAAAATATAAGGGGTTCATGGATTGGTATTATCGGAATTCAATTGCTAGTATGAATCTATGTGTGTTTAGCTTTAGAACTTAAAAGGGAAATGAAAGTAAATGGAAATAAATAAAAATAAACTAAGACTATGACTAACTATGAAGATAAACTAAGTCTATGAACGTAAATGCAAGTGTTTTCGATGCCTCGAGCGTGTGCCTTATTGAAATTGCAAGAAATAAGAAAAATAAGTAATAAAAAGCAAGGAAACAACAAATTACAAGCATAAAAACCTAAAGTACAACTACTCTTGCATGATCATAAAAATCTAAATAAAGCAAATCAACAAAAATCGAAAGCATCAATAGAAAGAGAAATAAAAGTTGACGTGAAAGTTTAAATCTTTTCAAAAAATAACTAGTAATGAAGAGTAGATCTAGGATTCAACATAAAATCAAGCATGAAAATAAAAACCAAAATAAAGCATATGAAATACTCAGAATAAGAACAATCAAGGACTCGATCTATGATCTTGGTGTGTCACTCACCTAGATTCCATAGACAAATCACAAAATCTATCAATAAATCTATGAGCTAAGGCAAAATGCATAAATTGAAGAACAAGCTTGAAATTGAAGAATAAGGAAGAAAATAATGAAAAACTTATTTGAATTAAGGAAAGGAATAACAAACTTGTATGAAATTGCGATCCAAAATAAAAATCCAAGTGATGTCTTGAATTCTTCTTGAGCTTACAAACTCAAGGAAAAGCTTGAAATTAAATCTAAGATATATAGAGAGAAAATAAATCTAAAACCTAGAGAGAGAAAACAAATCTAAAAACTAGAGAGAAAATAAATCCCAAGCACATGCGAGAGTTGGGAGGAGAGTGGATCCCTTCTTTGGGGAAAGATGTGGGGTTTATATAGTTGTTTGTAGGGGCAGAAATGTCAAAAATGTTAAAAATCCCGAAGTGTCCTGCGATGAAGTCGATCGACTGCCTGTCGATCGACTGAAGGGCAGTCGATCGATTGCCCTTCTGTAGCTACGTTCCAGTCTCTGTAGTTCAGTCGATTGTCAGTCGATTCTGTAGTTAATTCGGGCTGCTTCCAGTCAATTTGGCAGTCGAATTGGGCTGCTTTCGGTTCAGTTTTTTCTCATTTTCCATTCCAGAATGTCGGTCGGGCGAATCTAGCTCATTAAGCCACCTACGAAACAAGAATTTTGAACTTAAAAACCCAAAAATCACACAAATATCTCCAACATCATATACTTAAGGCTAAAAACATTAAAACAAGAAAACAACCTAATAAACTAAGGAAACTCGACTCAAAACCACAAAAAAGGACACAAAACCCTAATTAATAACATGATAAGAACACCACAATTACATGCAAAAAACTGACACCACTCCACTCGATCTCCTACTTGTCAGACTCGGTTGACCAAAAATAGCCCTCACATTCACGTGGCTACCTACACCTCGCACCCGACCCGGGTGCTCCTTCTTGCCTAGAGATGCATTCAAGATGTCATTATGCCGTTGCGGTAGAAACGTCCCTTGAATAACTTCTTGAGCCTTCTCTACCTGTTTCAAGAAATGATAAACATAATTTAATACACTTAAGTAAGTACTTCCAAAATATATTCTTAAAAAAAAATAATTACAATTTTATCAATCACTCCCTTCGTTTGCTCATTTGGGATATCATAATTTCCCTTTTTGTCTTTCTTAATTCTTGCTCGAACCTAATCCAAGATGCGATCATCTGCAACAATACTTGAGCTGAGTGAAGCACATGAAGACGAAGACGAGAGAGGGTCTGATACTACCCACTTTGCTTTCACACGAGCATATCCACCGGGTCTAAGAAAGTGCGGATGCTGGTTGTGAGACTGGCTCTCCCGAGCTTTCCTACCTTTTTCCTAGTATAAAATTTTTAGGAAAATATTAGATATATATTTCTGGTGATTCATTTTTTAAAAAGGTAATACACTATACATGCCTTGAGTTCTTCGGATTGATGATCAGATACGAATCTCGTCCACTGCTCATCTATAATGGAAGGATATAACTGGAATGGATGATCATATTTTGGGTGTTTCTTCTTGATGAAGTCACGCAGTAACCTTATCTTGAAAGAAGTCCACCTCACTCACGCAACCTTTAGAAAGTGCTTCTTCTTTTCAACACCTTCAGTATTGAACTCTTTTTGAATAAATAAGAAACACACATATATATTAACACATGTTTTCATTAATAGATAATTAACATTAAAAAGTTGATTATTGTATACCTGCAAATCCTCCAAAATCACATCCTTAAGGCCACTCTCCATGTGTTTCCACTCGTCGATGTTAATATCTACATGTGACTGAACTAAAGAACCTAGGTAATTTCGAGATTAGCAGCATATTTCCCAATGAGTTAATTTGTATCGTCAAATTCGATATGCTTTTGCTTTGACGGCTTGTTTTTCATTTTTTGGCATGTTGTTGATCCTCTTGATCTTCTTTTCTCAGACTCTTGTTCACATTGGGTGCTCGAAGAATCAGTCATGACTTTGTTACATTAGTTGAAAAGGCTTTAAAATATTAAATAAAAATATAATTTATACGGAGATGAAAGCTAACACATCACTCTACAACTACTGTGAAGACACCAAAAGCTTTAATCAGATTACAAGAGTGAAAATAGATACTTGGGTGATTCTAGCAGCTACAGACATCTAAGAAGCATATCTACAGCTTTTGTGAAGGTATTTACCACACAACATATAGTTCAAGAGGGTTAAAATGGCTTGTGAACAGGATGTCCAAAATACGACAGTGATATTAATCGTCAAATAAATGTCATGAACCATAATCAATAATCAGTATATATGGGTTCTATACCCCTCAAAGTACGTTCACTGATGATCTTCATATGGGTGTGTGAATTAATTTTCTTGTATTTTGCCTGAGCAACAGCTAATTTAATATGATAATTACACCTGTCATAAAACAGGGCATGGCCATTGCAAATGGATGGGTTTCAGAGGTCCAGACTTCAACATATCCTGATTATGATAAAGAGGTGATCAACATTATCAACCAGTCTCGGTCCTACGTTAAAGACTCACTAGTTCCGAATTGGCTATAGGAAGCGAAAAATGCTTGTGGTAAAAATCTTAATTCCAACACCAATTACCAACTCAGAGAATTCAACTTTCTACACATAAATATTACCCCAATATGTTAATTAAATAACTGAACATTAAGTACTAAAACATACATTCTTGCATAATTTGAAGCAAGCGAGGGTGAAACCAGGCAACGAGGAAAGATTCACGACAAACAGCAGGCAACGGGGAATAGATTAGGGTTTCAAGGTTTCTTGCGCAATTTCTAACTGAGAGAACAAAATCCCAATCGTCTCCTATCCCAAAATATTACCTTTGAAATTTTGGCGGGTTTTGGAGTGGGAAATCTGAAAGTTTTGGAGTGAATTTATTTCAAAAACCTATTTTCGTGTAAAATTAGACATTTCAGACAATTAGAGCACGTGGATATGAACCACGGTGTTGGGGGTTCAAATCCCTCCTCGCCCACAAGAGCCGCTAGGTTTTTTAGTATATGCATCGATTGTATACAAACAACCCATGCTCATAAATTTTATTAGACAATTAAAATCGGTTGGTTAGGAGAAACTGATGCCTATAATTATAAATATTTTTAAAGAATTTATTCGTGTTCCCTCCCCTCCCCTTCCCCACCTCTTCCCCTCCCCCCGTGCTTATTTTTACCCTCCAATTCCAAACCCCTTCCAAGCCTCTACAAAGTATTGAACAGAAAATGGATCTTCCCCAAGAAATCTTGATGGACATATTCTTATGCCTCTCTACGAAATCGATAGGCAAGTTCAGGTCCTTATCAAAAACATGGTGCAACTTGCTCTCCACCCCACAGTTCATCAAATCCCACCTCGCTCGAGAAACACCCCGCAAAGAGTATCTCACTATCATCGCCCTATCTAACACCATCCGCTCTATCGAAATCATAAAAGGCAACATTAGCACCGTTTCAAGAGAGTTCGACTTTCTAGGTGTGTGCAGATTAGTTTTGAATTCATGCGATGGCTTATTATTGCTACTCAACCTAACTGGTGGGATGGTTTTGGTGATCCCCATTACTCTGGAGCAGGTGAGACTACCTCGTCCACCTCTGGTTGGGGGTGAGAATACCCATGTCGCATGTGGATATGGGTATGATAGTGCTAGAGATGATTATAAGGTGGTTTTACTTTCTTATTGTGATTTGGATTATGATGTCCCATTCGTGCCTAACCATTGCGATGGTGAATATGCATACTCTGTGAAAACGGGTGTGTGGAAAAGGCTTCAGACGTCGCCTTATGGTAATTTAGTAATTGGCATCCCCTGCGGAATGTTTTTCAAAGGGGCTATCCATTGGCTGCATTATAAGATGAGTGAATTGGGAAATCTGGAGTTTGTAATCATTGCTTTAGATTTGGTTAACGAGGCATATTTTGAAATCACTCCGCCTGTTGGTGTCCATGTGGTTAGCGAGTTTTCAGCAAATGCACTTGTGGTTTTTGAGGGATGTCTTTATTTGGTGGATAGGGAAACCTGTGACAAAAGAACGGATGTTTGGCTTATGAAAGATTATGGTGTGGCGGGGTCTTGGACGAAACTCAGCATTTATTGTGTGCCGATTTTGTCTTGTTTGCATTTTGTTAGAGATGAGGAGGAGGAAGTTTTTTTGGTGGATGGAGCTCGTTTGGTTGTTTATAATGTGAGAATTAGATCATTGAGGTCCTTGGTCGTCGATAATGGGGATTATGATCAATTTTAAGACAAAGGCTACTTTACGGAGAGTCTCGTTTCGCCTGCCTTTTGCGGTTGGCAAGGTAATTTTTATTAGCAATGGAATTAAAGCATAATTATATCTTTTGCATGACTTGTTTGTTCATATAAGTCTTTCTTTTATTTTCACAAGATTAAACTCTGATAAAACTTACGAATTTTGACTGAGTAATTACGAAATTTGGAAGTTTAGGGCCAAAGTCATAAATCTTATAAATTTTAAGGTCAATTTGAAAATTCCTAAAACTGTTTGTAATAAACTACCATATTTCAGTATAGGAGTAAATTTTTGACAATCTTTTGGAAATGGCGTGGAGGCAAACGACTGAGTTCACTGTGGGAAGAGGAAAATTCAGTTATGATGATGATGTCGTTTGTAGGACATCATGGACCGACCTAAATCCGGGGAGGAGATATATAAGTTGTCCAAGATTTCATGTAAATCTCGAATTTCTTTCCTATTTCAGAAATTAGGGCTAATAGTGATTTGGGAGTTTGTATAATATCTTAACACGGGGTCGATTGATTGTAGTTAAAATAATTGTTGTTGAGATTTTTGGTGGGTTTATCGTGCTTTTGCTTGATGTAAAATATTCTTCATTTTTCGTAGTTAAAGGGCTTGTTTGCATTAATTTTGATTCGAGTAAATAATATTATAGGATCCTGTAGATTGCAAGTCTTTCAAATGGCTTGAGGGCCCACTGTGCACAAGAGCTAGCCAAATTATTCTCGGACTTTTAAGACGAGCAAATAAATTGGAAGATAAAGTTCGAGTGTTGGAGGCTGACGTAAAGAGACTTGAATTAGATGTGAAGAAGCATAAAACAAACCTGAAAGCACTTGCAGCTGAAAATTGTAAGCTTGAAGAATATGTGAAGAAGTGAAATCCAATAGTTTCAAAATTCGCTAAATAATCTGTACAAAACTCAATAACCTCCTCGGCAGCATAACCTTCAATGATACTTCCTTCAGTCCGAGAACGATTCCTCACAAATCCTTTTAATATACCCATGTATCTCTCAAATGGGTACATGTACCTCAAGAAAACCGGCCTACACAACTTAACTTCTCGAACTAAGTGGACAATTAAGTGCACCATAATGTCAAAAGACGATGGAGGAAAAAACATTTCAAACTCCCATAAAGTTTTAACAACGTCGGCCTGCAAATCATCTAATTTCTCTGGATCAATAACTTTACTAGAAATTTCGTTGAAGAAAAGACAAAGCTTTGTTATGGTACGCGTCACATCTCTTAGTAATGAGCTCGGATAGCAACTAGTAATATGTGCTGCATTAAGATATGACAATCATGAGATTTCATATCAACCAATTTCAGGTTCTTCATTGAAACGAGCTTTTTAATATTCGAAGAATAACCAGAAGGAACCTTTTGATTTTATTCGAACACTCACAAAAACTGATTTTCTCTTGTTTAGACATGGTATAACAAGCTGGAGGTAGGTAAGTTCGCTTGTCAGTTATTTTCGGTGCTAACTTCTCCCGTATCCCCATTTCTACCAAGTCTTGTCTAGACTTAATACCATCTTTTGTCTTACCCGGAATGTTTAATAATGTTCCAATAACACTGTCACATACATTCTTTTCAACATGCATCACATCTATACAATGTCTAACCAACAAATGTTCCCAGTATGGTAGACCCTAAAATATGGATTTCTTCTTCCAACCACCCGTTGAGACAATTTTAGAAAGATTTCCGAACTCAACATCAATATCTTTCATACGATCGTAAATTGCACATCCGGATAATGGCAATCTAGCAACTCGGTCCAGAGTTTTCCCATTGAAAATCTTCTTTTTTTTTTCTTTATGCATGCTGACTTGGGAAAAAGGTCCGGGTATCCATGAACACATTTTTTCTACCATTTTTAGCTAAATACTACTTGTCTCATCTTCGCAAATGGGGAATGCCTTAGCTCCTTTGTTTTCATAACCTGACAAGTTACCATAGGCTAGAAAATTGTTGATCGTGCAAAATATCATGGCTCGTAAGGTGAAATTTGTTTGAGTATAAGCATCGAAGACTGTCACACCCTCATTCCATAATTTTTTTAAATCTTCAATAAGAGGTGCCAAGTACACATCTATGTCATTCCCTAGTTGTTTAGGTCCGGATATAAACAAAGACAACATGATGTATTTGCGCTTCATGCATAGCCAAGTAGGAAGATTATAAATTTCTGACAGAACCGGCCAAGTACTATGACAACTGCTCATATTTCCATGTGGGTTCATTATATCCGCGCACAGTCTAAGAGGAAGATTTCTCTTCTCACAACCAAATTCGGGAAACTTACTATCAATGTTTCTCCATTGCAGAGAATCGGTCGGATATCTTAGTTTTCCATCCTTTTTCCTTCCTTCAGCATGCAACTGCAAATTATTCGCTTTGCATTTGAAAACAAGCATTTGAGTATGGGAATAATCGCTAGATAGTACAACACCTTGGCATGAGGTCCTTTTTTATTTACAATCCCACCATTACCATAGTATGTTCTTTGATAGCGGGATTACCCGCATTATGGGCACTCCCGAAAATCCTTGAATTCATTCCGACACAATATACAATCATTTGGACATGCATGTATCCTCTCGATCTCCGGACCCAACGGGTACAACATTTTCTTCGCCTCGTAGGTTGAAGTGGGAAGATCGTTATCATCGGGAAACACATCTTTTAGAAGCTCTAGTAACCCCGTGAAACTCGTATCACTCCATCCACTCTTTGCCTTTTGGTTATATAGATTAAGCATGAAAGATAACTTTGTAAATTTGGTACATTTAGGGTACAACGGTTTTCCAGCATCAATAGACAATCTTTCAAACGCAGCAACATTATTGATATCACTTCCTAAATCATGAAACATTTCATCTAATCGATCACTATCTACATCCTCGTCGTTCTCTGAATTACTATCACTAGTATCATACGTAGACGGAGCTGTCGAGTGAGCTGTATTATCAGTCGGAGGTACAGTTTCACCATGCCATATCCATCGTGAGTAACCTTCTTTAAAACCACGATGTATTAAATGGCTCTTCACTTGGTCTGTACTCCGAAACTGTCTCAGATTTTTGCAATCAACAAAAGGACACACAATTGTTTCCGAATCATACTTAGTTTTATTCTCCACATCGAAATTCAAAAAACTTTCAACCCCTTGAATGTATTCAAGTGTATTACGTCTACCATACATCCAACTTCGATCCATTATCTACCGCTGCACAATTGAATTAAAAACTCAATAAAAAAGTTAACAAAGAAATAAAAACTAATTTACCAGAAAACTCCATATATATGCATGTAAATTTGTTCATAAATTTTATTCTTATTAATTACTTTTTTTTATTACTCTGTTTTCTTATTAATTTACCAGAAAACTCCATATATATGCATGTAA
>BMAC01000387.1:20948-37110 GCA_014905375.1 Phtheirospermum japonicum | reverse complement strand
GGAGGTAGGCATACCCGCCCCCGCCCGCCCCCATTTCCATCCCTAGTGTGGTATCGTAATGGTCGCTCTCTTCACCTTCATCCAATTGCAGTTCTTATTCTCGATTTTCAGCTATGACCCAATCATTCATTGATATTGGGTTTTCAATAATTTTTTGGGCAATAAGACCGCCGATCATCTAACACAAAGCCTCCCGTGCTAAAGGCTTGTTCAATAGAAACTGTTGAAATAAGAATGATGAGAACCTCTTTGGCAATCTTAGAGACTGTAGGAAAAATAGTGGCCGCTTTCGACCAAAACTGCACAAGATCATTAATACCATCGGGTTATTGGGATACTTCCCAATTCAAAATCCCCTAAATAACTTTCTAATTCCATTGTTAAACTGGTACTAGCCCTTTGCCATTTTCGCTTAGTATCATCAATCAACCTCGTATATGGGGCTAGAGCTTGTCGAGGGTCGTTGAACAATGTTCTTACATTAGAAGTGGTGGTGGGGGAAGGAGAAGGGGAATGTGACACATTAACATCACTAGAAGATTAATTATATTCATGAAAATGATGATATAAAGATTGTTTTACTTGAGCACAAGTTAAGGGGTTAAGATCATCAAGATTTGAATTTTTTTTAAAACCTCCTAATGCGTCATAATAAAATGTAAGCAAATTTTCTAAACTTTCGACCCAATAATTCAGTTCTAAAATTTTTACAATCAAAAAATATCAGGAATGTAGAGAAATTATTGGACCCATTTACTCAACATACTAACAATACATTCACCAAATTCAGGTGAATCGAGTAATGAATTACTAATAAGTATAATTCGAATACATTGATCAAGAATTAGTGTAGAGGTAGAATATTAAATACCGGATAAAGACACGGTGTCCTTGTTAATATTTTTTAAAAAGGACTTCATATTATAAGAATCATCCCATGCATTGGAGAATAAAACGAAACCAACATCTTTATTAGCAAGAATTGCACACAGTGTTTCTCTATATTCAAAAGAATCATTAAGTAATGTATAAGTCGAGTTCCAACGATTGAGAACATAAATTGAATTTTTTTTGGATGCAAACCATTGTTTCGGCAATATTTTCATCATTTTATTGCAACTTAACCATGTTTTGTAATATGAAATACCGCACTCCTAATCAGAACAATTTTATATTTAAAAGTAGTTAAACCATCTTGAATACATATATTCAAAATATGACATATGCATCTAACATGAAAAAATTTACCGCCAATAGAAGGTTGATAAGAATTTTAGATTTTCTAAACTAGCCGTATTAGCGGCGACATTATCAAATGAAATTTAAAACTTTTGTTACCTAAATGATACTCATATAAGATAGTCGATATTTTGAGCGAATTATTCACCGCGGTGTGCGAAATATTAAACTCTCTATATTTAACCAAATATTTTTTTCAAATTCAAAGAATTATCAATCCAATGGCATGTAATTCCCATATAATTATTATTATGATGGGAATCTATCTAAATATCTGAACATATAGAGACGCTATGAGGCAAACTATCAAATATGGAAATTAAATTCAACTTATACTCACCAACCATTTTTTCAATATCGTGAGTAACTTTATTTCGTGAAATCCTAGTACTAGATGGATTAAATGCACCTCTAGTAAAATCTTCATAATGACTAATATGTTAATGATTAAAAGGAAGACCCATAATGAAAATAGTCTTGCAATAAATTTTCTATGATCACTTTTGCTATATTGAGATAAATTAGAACTCGTACCTTGGCCACCGGCCCCGGTCCAGGCGCCGGCGGTAGATGAAGCAGAGAAGTTTAATTGTGTTTTAGAGTTATCAATGCCATAATTGTCAGGATGCTTCTTCTCCATGTGTGTCTTTCAATAATTGCATTGTGCCCGAGGTACACCATCGATCTTCGTTCTTGTGAAATACAATTGGAAGATGGGGGATTGATATTCCTTCACTTTTGTTTGAGGCGGTGGCATATGACGATTATCACCCCCTTCTTCCTCATCTTCATCCGGATTGACGTCAGACAGCGGTTCGAGTTTGTCGTAGGTGGGTAAATCCTCGTCGAAACTGGTTTGATTATGTTTGCCAAAGTTGATTTGATTATATAAGTTTCCAACTTCTTTCGGCGTCATCTCATCAGGATAATCTCCGGCAACGGCCGAAGGTTCTCGTCAAGGACCTCGACCTTCAACTCGACCTCGAAGAGATTCACAAATATTATTAGTATTAATGTTACGAGAAGAGATTGTCATAATAATATTATTAAAAAAAGATAATTGAAACTAGAAGAAGAAGAAGAAGAAGAAGAAGAAGAAGAAGAAGAAGAAGAAGAAGAAGAAGAAGAAGAAGGTCTTGTTTGATTAAGATGAGACTTATTTGAAAATAAAGTACTTATAAGCTCTCTAAATTATCTATAAGCAATTTATTATGCATACCAAACATACATTTGGAGGGAAGCAAAAATTGATTGATATAGATAACACGTAGTATTTAAAGGTAGGTTTGACTTTTGATTTTCTTTCGAAAATGATTATTAGGTCTTGTTGTAATAGAAAAATAAAATTATATATATATATATATATATATATAGAGAGAGAGAGAGAGAGTACAATAATATAACCCACTAATCAGATATGATTTGTCATGTTAAAGTAAAATTCTCTACTAAAACCACTAAATAAACAAAGATTATACTATTCATTTGAACTTTCAAAACCCAAAACTAAACGTAATGCAACAAGGGAATGTTTTGACTATGATTCCTTGGGATTTTGAACCTGGTATTCAAAATCTTGATTATTAAGAATTACGAGGAGTGATCATCCTTGGTATCTGTATAATAAAGTGTTATATGTATTATATTGTATTTAAGTGAAATCACCAAATAGTCCTCTGAATAGAAGTCCAATTTGCCAATTAGTCTTAACTTTAATTTTAAATAAAATAGTCCCTCATTTTTGTCAAATTGTCCAAAATTATGAAATGAAAATGTTAAATATATTAGACATATATTGTTAGTCAAATGTACTATAATTAGTTTCCTAGATTATAGTTTAGCCTTAATTTAGTTCCTATAGTTTAGCCTAATAATTGGTATACTGATTGTATATATGGGGACGCTAATGAATAGAGAAAGGCAACAAATTATCTTCTTTCATGGTATCAGAAGAAAATAGGGTTTCTCCGTTCTTTTCCGCTGCACCCTAATTTGTTCAATGCCCACTTCATCCTCTTCTTCTTCTGATTTTTACTTTTTCGCTTCACTTAATCTCTCTTCTATCTGCTATGTCCATCTCCAAAAATTCTTTTCATCCAGCACTTGCGGTATCCAATATTCGGAACCATGTCTCCATCACCCTTGAGATGGAGAATGTGCAATACTCTACGTGGGCGGAGCTTTTCAAAGTCACGGCACGGTCACACAAGGTACTACATCATATCATCCCATCTGATAAAGGGACGGAGCCGGTTCTGGCCATGTCCGACGATGACAAGGACCTATGGTCGACCCTCGATGCAACAGTCCTGTCGTGGATCTACGCCACCATCTCAAGCGATCTCTTGCATACGATTATTGAACCAGATACAACGGCGATGGAAGCATGGAATCGGTTACGTGATATTTTTCAGGACAACAAACATTCTCGGGCCGTAACTCTTGAACAAGAATTTGCACATGTCCGTATGGATAATTTCCCCAATGTCTCTGCTTATTGCCAGAGCCTCAAATCACTCGCGGACCAACTGAAAAATGTCGGCGCACCGGTTTCGGAAAGTAGGTTGGTTCTTCAACTTGTTTCGGGCCTTACCTCAGCGTATCGTGGTGTCGGGACTTTAATTCGGCAAAGCAACCCGTTACCTTCCTTCTACCAGGCTCGTTCAATGCTTACGCTGGAGGAGGCGGGGATGGCGAAAGAGGCCGCTACTGGGTCCGACTCGGCGATGGTCGCATCTCAAATTTCTGATTTTTCGGATGGCTCCACCTCCGACCAGTCCGGGCAGCCTCGGGGTAAGTCTTTCAATCCTCAAAAACATTCTGGTGGTCGAAAAGGCAACGACGGGGGGTCTCGGAACCAACACGGCGGCGGCGGCCGTAACGGCCGAGGGCGTGGACGCGGACGGCAGCAGATTTTCAACCAGCAGCAGCAGTGGGCCGCGTACCCTCCATGGATGCAGTGGGGCTGGGGGCCATCTCAACAGACTTGGGCTGCTCCTCCTTGTCCTGTTCCCACCCAGAATTGGGCCCGTCCAGCCCAGTACCAGCGTCTAACTTCAGGCATATTGGGCTCTCACCCTCAGCAGCACCAGGCCCATGTTGCATCCTATGCGGTTCAGCCCAATAATTACACTCCGACAGACATTGAATCTGCTATGCATACGATGACACTTAATYCGCCAAATCCATCGTGGTACATGGACACCGGAGCTACCTCCCATATGACGTCCTCGCCGGGTAATTTAAAGTCTTATTTTAATTTGAGCAATCATCATAWTGCTATTGTTGTTGGTAATGGACAATCAATTCCAATTCGTGGTTACGGTCACTCGGATTTACCTTCTCCTAATCACCCCTTGTCGTTAAAAAATGTCCTTCATGCTCCACAACTTGTTAAGAATCTCATATCTGTTCGAAAATTTACAATTGATAATTTTGTGACTGTTGAGTTTGATCCCTTTGGGTTTTATGTGAAGGATTTTCAGACGCGAATACCACTAATGAGGTGTGAGAGTAAGGGTGATCTTTATCATGTCTCGTCCATCAACAATAAAGCTCCTCATTCACCGTTTGCAGCCTTGTCATCTACACTTTGGCATGATCGTTTGGGTCATCCAGGTGTTTATGTTTTGAATGCTCTTCGTGATAATAAGAGCGTGGACTGTCCTCGTATTTCTAATTCTAATGTTTGTCGTTCTTGTGTGTTGGGAAAACATATAAAATTGCCATTTCATTCTTCTACTACAAACACATGTTTTCCATTTGATATTGTTCATACGGATCTTTGGTCCTCCCCTGTTTTGAGCTCTGCCGGGCACAAATATTATATGTTATTATTGGATGATTATTCGAATTATTTGTGGAYGTTCCCRTTGGCTAAGAAGTCGGATGTRTTTCAGACTTTTTTAGTTTTTAAAAATTATATTCTCACCCAATTTGAAAGACAGGTCAAAACCATACAATGCGATAACGGGAGGGAATTTGACAACAGTAGTTTTTGGGATTTTTGTAAATCTCATGGGATGTCATTTCGTCTTTCGTGTCCACATACTTCCTCTCAGAATGGTAAAGCTGAACGAAAAATTCGCACCATAAATAATATCATTCGAACACTTCTGGTACATGCCTCTCTTCCTCCCTCTTTTTGGCATCATGCGTTACAAATGGCTACGTATCTTCTCAATATTCTTCCGTCCAAAATTTTGGGAAATGCGTCTCCTCTTCAAAAACTATATAAAAGATATCCTTCGTTTTCTCATATCCGGGTATTTGGGTGTTTATGTTTTCCCCTCATTCCCTCAACCACTATAAATAAATTGCAACCTCGTTCCACTCCGTGCGTATTTTTGGGATTTCCATCACACCGTCGTGGATATAAGTGCTATGATTTATCTTCAAATAAATTAATTATTTGTCGTCATGTTATTTTTGATGAACAAGTCTTTCCATTTTCCAAATTCCATAGACCTACTGGTGATTCATACAAATTTTTGAATGATGATATCTCACCATATATTGTTCATCATTTACAAAATCAAAATAGGGACATTATTTTAAACACAAGCCAACCGAAGATTCCCAGCCCCAACTATTGGGCCTTCGTCTTCCACTCCTCCAGCAGGCCGCGATCCAGCTCCAACAATTCCAGCCGCTGGGCCTTCTTCTTCCACTACTCCAGCGGGCCCAAGCCATTTAAACAGTTCAATTAAACCACCACTCCAAACTGCTGGGCCACGATCGATCAGCCCACCTGCTCCAGATTTAATCAGCCCGCTTCCTCATCTCCCACCTACCCAACCGCCCAGAATGGTGACACGAAGTCAACGAGGAATTATTAAACCAAATAAAAAATACCAAGCCTTAACTACTTCCGTGTCAAGGTCCCCTTTACCGCGTAATCCGATAGAGGCCCTTCGTGACCCGAATTGGAAATTAGCTATGGATGATGAATTTAATGCTCTTATTAAAAATAAGACGTGGGAGTTGGTGCCCCGTCCTAATGGCGTGAATGTTATTCGTTCTATGTGGATTTTTACTCATAAAGAAAAATCTAATGGTGTGTTTGAGAGGCATAAAGCCCGTCTTGTAGGTGATGGGAAGACTCAACAAGTTGGCATTGATTGTGGAGAGACTTTCAGTCCAGTAGTCAAGCCAGCTACTATTCGCACGGTTCTGGCTCTTTCGGTATCCAAGGCGTGGCCCATTCATCAGCTCGATGTTAAAAATGCTTTCCTTCATGGTGAACTTTTGGAAACCGTATACATGCATCAACCAGTGGGGTACCGGGATCAACAATTTCCGGATTATGTGTGTCTCTTAAGAAAATCGTTATACGGGCTAAAGCAAGCTCCCCGCGCTTGGTATAAGCGTTTTACTGATTTCGTTGTGTCTGTTGGTTTTTTAAATAGCAAGTGTGACAAACTCGCTATTTATTTACACTAAGGGACTGATATGGCTTATATTTTGTTGTATGTTGATGATATCATTCTCACTGCTTCTTCTGATAGGCTTCGGTGCTCTATTATGGACCTTCTTAGCTCTGAATTTGCCATGAAGGACCTTGGTCCATTAAATTATTTTCTTGGGGTGGCAGTGACGAGACACAAAGGTGGTTTGTTTCTTTCACAGAAAAAATATGCCGAAGAGATCATTGATCGTGCAGGGATGTCTTCGTGTAAACCCTCGTCCACTCCGGTGGATACGAAATCCAAGATGAGTAATATCACTGGGGAATTGTTCGAGAACCCCACTCTTTACCGCAGTCTTGCAGGTGCTCTCCAATATCTTACGTTTACAAGACCAGATATTTCTTATGCGGTACAGCAGGTTTGCTTACATATGCATGCCCCGAGAGTTGTTCATATGCATGCTCTTAAGCGTATTGTCCGGTACATTCAGGGTACTCGACATCACGGCTTGCATCTCTATCCATCCTCGACATCTACTCTTATTTCATATACTGATGCGGATTGGGGTGGTTGTCCGGATACGAGACGTTCTACTTCGGGCTACTGTGTGTTTTTGGGTGACAACTTGATATCATGGTCGTCAAAACGACAACCTACTCTTTCCCGCTCGAGTGCCGAAGCCGAGTATCGAGGGGTGGCTAATGTGGTGTCTGAGTCTTGTTGGATTCGAAATCTTCTCTTGGAGTTACTTTGTCCGATCAAGAAGGCAACATTGGTGTTTTGTGACAATGTGAGTGCAATATACCTTTCTGGCAATCCGGTTCAACATCAGCGAACCAAAACATATTGAGATGGATATTCATTTTGTACGTGAAAAGGTCGCTCGTGGCCAAGTTCGAGTGTTGCATGTACCATCACGGCATCAGATAGCGGACATCTTCACCAAAGGCTTACCACTTGTGTTATTTGAAGAATTTCGGGACAGTCTAAGCGTTCGCAAACCTCCCGCTTCGACTGCGGGGGTGTGTTAAATATATTAGACATATATTGTTAGTCAAATGTACTATAATTAGTTTCCTAGATTATAGTTTAGCCTTAATTTAGTTCCTATAGTTTAGCCTAATAATTGGTATACTGATTGTATATATGGGGACGCTAATGAATAGAGAAAGGCAACAAATTATCTTCTTTCAGAAAATACCACAAGACCCTTACCATAAAATAATAATAATAATAATAATAATAATAATAATAATAATAATAATAATAATAATAATAATAATAATAATAATAATAATAATAATAATAATAATAATAATAATAGTAATAATGATAAATAAAAAGAATAATATATACGACAGTAGGGTGATTGCCACCGACGCCGGTCAGCCGAAAATTTGTTTTCGGCGTTTTTTTTTCAAGTTTTTTGTTGAGTCCTAAAGTCTCTTACTACATGTCCAAAAATTTATTACTATAAATTCAAGAATTTCTTTCTTAATGTTTGAAAGTTTTCTAGATGACAAAAGTTATTTGCTCATACTTGATGTGTAAATGTTGTTTTGTATTTTTTATACTTATTAATTTTGTTTTTCTTATTTGGCCAAAAAAAAGAAAATAAAATAAAATCTTTCTTGATAGGGAATTTTGGTTATGTATTTCTCACTTAATTAAATAATAGGTAGTTTATTAGTTTATAATGAAGTTTTTTCTTTTATATCCAAAAAGGTAAGAACAAATTCTTACTTAATGTCATATAACGAAAGATTATTACTTTATATTTGTAAAGTAAGAAAATTTCTTAATTTATAGTGAACTCTCTAATTTTATATTCGAAAAGGTAAGAAAATCTACTACTTTATATTCGAAAAAGTAAAAAATTCCACTAGTGTAAAAAGGATGATTGGTGTCGCTTCATATGTGACGGTTCATACTCAAAGCGTCACTAAATGTGCATAAGTGACATTTTTTTTTTACCTCAAAACCGCTTATTTTTGAGAAAAAAAGCAATCAGGGTGGCACTTCTTTATTACGATGCATTAGGACTTTTTTTACAAGTTTCAAATATTCCAATTCCTAGCCCTATTAGTGTTGCTCACCAAGCAAACCTATCTTTAGTTCAACTTTTTAAAGATTACAATGAATCTTTTAGTGATGATGTTAATGTGTCCCCTTCCCCCACCACTTCTAATACAAGACCCAACGACCCACGAGGAGCTCTAACCCCATATATGCGGTTGATTGAAGATACTAAATGAAAATGGCAAAGGGCTACTGCTAATCGATCAATGGAATTAGACAGTTATTTAGGGGCTTTTAAACCGACTTCGGTTCCAAAAAAGCCCGATGGTATTACTAACGATCTTGTGCAGTTTGGTCGAAAATGGCCAGTATTTTTTCCACACTCTCTAGGATTGCCAAGGAGGTTCTTGTCGTTCCTATTTTAACAGTTTCTGTTGAACAGGCCTTCAGCACGGGATGCTATTTGTTAGATGAGCGTCGGTCTACCTTAACATCTAAAAATCTTGAAAATCAAATATTGATGAACAATTGGGTGAAAGCCGAATCGCGAGAACAAGAAATGCAATTGGATGAAGGTGAAGAGAGCGCCTATTACGATACCACTTCGGGAAGCAACGACAACGATGAATAGGTAAGTAGGTAAGTGAGGTAAGTATAAGAACTATGTGGACTTTGATTCCTTTTCGAGGATACGTAGGCAATTTAATTCTAATATTAAAAGTTAAAATTTAATTTTAATTTATAATATTAGAACTGAAATCAAGTCCTTTTTTTAACTTATTTTTTTCAAAAAAAAATAAATTCAACTACGTGGACTTTGATTCCTTTACGAGGATACGTAGACAAGTTAATTCTAATATTAGAATTTATGTTTTTAATTTTTAATATTAGAATTAAAATCAAGTCAATTTAAAAAAAAAATTAAAAACTTTTTACTTCAAAAAAATCATATAATTTAATTTGTAATGTGATTTTGTTGTATTATTTTGAAATAAATTCCATCATCTTGTTAATTTGGTTGTTTGTAAATATTAGCATTAAATCAAGTCCTTTTTACTTTTTTTTTTCAAAATAAATAAAAACTCCTTACTTCGAAAATTCAATTATTCAAATTTTATTTATCTCATTCTAATCCCATTAAATTTCAATTATTCAATTTTTATTTAAACTTTTAAATTCAATTTAAAAAAATTAAAAATATATATAAAAACTGGCGGTTAACCGCCGGTTTTCCGGTTAATCGGTTTAACCGTAACCTTATCTGGTTCTCAGCCGATTAGGTTACGGTTAATCCAAAACCGGTTAAATTAACCGCCGGTTAATTAATCGGCCGGTTAATAACCGGATTAACACCTCTATTCTCATTAGTAATATTGCAAAAATCATTCATTATTCAAACAATTAAATTCCCATACTTTACTTTAGCATATTAAAATGATGACTTGTATTAACATATAACTAGTGCGATGCACGAACGAACTGTGATAGTTTATGTTAGTTCAATCAATGTGAGAATAATAATATTGAATTATTAATAGAACATAATAATCTATATGTGTGTGTGTGTGTGTGTGTGTATTTAGAAAAAACAAAGGTAAATCGTTACATAATCGACAACGTGGGTTAGCTCAAGTGATAAGATTGCCCACTATTATATCGACCAAATACTGAAAAGTCGGTAACAAACTTGCAAGTAACTGACAAAAATGTTGTAGGTATTTATTAACAATTTTAGATTATGATTGCAAATATTTACCGATAACAATTTTACCTAAATTTTTAATTTTTATAGTTTTTTACTAACAACTTTTGTAGGTAAATTGATTTTGCTTGTAGTGGAACTTTGAAATAATCAAAGTTCACCACACATCTGAATCCTAAATCTACAAATTGAATATTTTTATACAAGTCTCATTTATCTATATTCAATATATTTTTGTGAATTAATACAATTTGTATATTCACATTTCTTAAGTAATATTTATATATTTAGTTGTCATCTAAAATTATATTATATCATATTATTCAGTTCAAATTATGTGCCCGTTTCGATTTTTCATAGTTGATAATTTTTAAATATCTGATATACTCGTTCATCAAGCATTATGAAGTAGAAGAGTTATTGAATTCATATCCACATAATGCATAAACCCTTCCAATTATAAAACTATTAAAATATACTCCATTCATTTATTTTTAATTGTCATTTTTAATTAATCTTTAAAAATATAAGGAGTATAAAAATAAGTTACAAATTGTTATTTTTTCTAATCAACCGATAGTTGATTGAATATCTTTTTAAAATCATATTCCTTTATTACTTTTTTTATATGCTAATATATTAATTTATTGTTTTCTTATTTTCAGACATAAGGAAGTTTTTTATTTATCAATATAAAGATAAGGTCGTTCAAAAAAAGTTCTTTCTTTCTTTTTTTTAATTCCGGCTAATCTATCTATTCAACAAATAATTAGTATTGTTGTTTTATTGTTCTTAACTTTTTAAATATTTTTTTAAGAAATCAATATTTATTATTATTTTATATATTTTCTTGTCTTTTATGTATATATTTTTGTATCACTAGGTAATATTTATATTGATAAATTAATTTTCAATCAGTATAATGCCAAAAAATAATTTACAATCAACTATCATCTAGCCATCTCAACTCCTTTAATTACCTCAGTCAAATAGATCTTAAATAAGAAAAATGAATCATGAAAATTATTCGCAATAATAATAATAATAACCTGATTTAAGTTTTGGCTAATTTTATGATAAACACGCATTTCCAATATTACTTGTCATCACAATTAAACAAATATATTTACTCTTACTCTCGTTATATTATAGATAAGGAAGATTTAAATCACAATTTAAATAGTCTCAAAAGAAAATTCAATCCAATTGATTTGATTAATATTGTGAATACTTCGAATCAATTATGAAGATTTAAAAAAAAATGCAATATATATACTGAGAACTTGTAACACCCCAAAAAAATACTACCTTAATAGTAAATAAAATAAATAAGTAAAATAAACTCTCACCTGAAATTTATTTTCATATACATAAAACACAATAAAAGGAAGTCGACAAAAGAAAGTTCTAGACGAGTCAGTCTTCACCTTGAAAATCGAAGTCAACTTTATTTGCATTATCGTCGATATCTGGAGAATTTGGTTTTAAAACAAACGAGAGCGTGAGCTAAAAGAGCTCAGTGAGGGCAAGCAAATGAAATGCATATTTTCTTTTAAAATATAAAACTGACAAGAGTTTAGAAAATAAATTTCATAAAATAACCAAAGTACTTGGTGTGCAAAACTATTTTCATGCGTGTAACAAAACTTTAGTTAGCAGTTTCAAAATTAAAATATTTTAGAAAGATTAAACAATAGATTTTCCCAAAATCTAACCAATTATTGTATTTAAAATACACGAGTAATACAAACTTATTTTTGAAAATTTAATTAAAAGGGTGCGATTGGATATTCTTTCGTTCATTTTCGTTTCGATTCACTATAAAATAGTGAAAATAAACTTTTTTATGGAGATAAAAATTTTTGGTGAGATAATGATTGAATATAATTTGTATTTTTTGAGTAAGAGATTGGATATAAAATTATTTGGTAAATAAATTTTCAAATGTGACCCTTAAAAGTTTGTGTGTGGTGGGAATTAATGATGGTAAAAAGATGATAGGGAGTAAATAAAATGAAGTTTTTGTTTGTGTAATGGGAATTAATGATGGTGAAAAGATGAGAAAGAGAAAATAAAATAAAGTTTTTGCGTGGTTGAAAATTAATGGTAGTTGAGAGATAAGAGAGATGATGGAAATAAATGAGAGAGAAGACTTTTTTGAGGAAAAAAGTGAAATGTATTTTTTAAGTTATAAACAATCATTTGTTTGCCATTTTTTTCTTTTGGTAGTTGAGGAAAACCAAGATTTTTTGGTTTCCAATCGCGCCCTTAACAGTTGAACAGACAGGAAAATATGTCGTTCTAAAACAGTCAGTCCGATTAGTGAGTGTCCGGATACGGAACTCTAGAGGTGGCTCCTGCGCGTAGCACTTAGCTCCCAAAAGACTCTATAAGTGGCTCTCACGCGTAGCACTTAGCTTGCGAACCAGATTAACTCACATAAATGTAGAAACGATGTCGATCAAATTTCAACTCACACGTTTCCACTCACCATGAAAGATGACACTCCAGGCCGAAGCCTCAATCGCCTTATCCATCCCAGTAGGCTCGACATCCCTTTAGTTATAGGATTCAAACCCAGGGTATGCCATATTCCGGAATATACCCAATCTAGGACCCAAATCCTGTCGTCGTCTCTGACCCGACCAGGAACAATGGGAATAGGTACCACGAGTAGTCAAGCAAGAATCACAGGTAACCTGTTCAATTGATTGCCCAAACTACTCGTGCCTAACAGACAGTAACAATGACAGAAAGACAGACAGTAACAGACAGTAACAGTGACAGACAGACAGTAACAGTAACAAGCAGTAACAATCAATAACAGACCGTCAACAACAACAGTTGAGTTCAAATGATACCTTTGATATAAAATCATATAATTGAACTTATGACTAAGCACAAGGACAATGCACACTTTCATATTTTTCCCTCAAAATACTATTTTTCAAAAGACTTATACAAACAGAAAAATATGTTTAAGCAACAAGTGCTTCTTGATTTGGAAAATCTCAAACTTTCTAATTAAAAATATTTTACTAGCAGATAAGCACAAACAACGCGTTATAATTTGAGAATTTTCAAACTCCCCAGTTTAATAAAGTTTTACTCACCTTCTTTGAAGTTCTTTCCAGAATCAAGCATATAACTACCCTAAAATCCAACCCATAACTTATTAACCCAATTTATTTCAACCCTAAAACTTCAAAACTAAGGTTCAGCCATTCTTTTTCTCGACATCACCTCAGCCTGGCACCACAACCCTCACTGGTGATCACCACGCCATCAGCCATCGCCAACAATACACACATAAATACGTTGCACAGACACACATATTTACATATACGCACAACCTTTCAAGCTCAGAACCCCGATTAGATAGGACTCGAAACATGAAATTAATTAAAGGCTTTTGAAGCTAGAGTAAAGACGAATAAATTGATATATTATATGTTAAGTTTGGACCTGCTGTTCGCCGGAAATCGGCCGCCAAAGTTCGACGGCGCCGGCCGAAACATGACAACGCACAGGAACTTCGCCGGCGTTTTGCCGATGATCCAAAACTCCGATCGTCGATCAGGAGATGGTGTTGGTGTTGGGATTTCATGGTACCGTCGCGCAGTGGAAAACAAAGATTTTTAAATAAAAGGAATTTGAATCGTATTCAAATTGACGACGGCCCATTTTAATTTTAATTAATTCAAACAATGTTTTAAATTTCTTTTCAATAAAACAATTCGACTTTCGTAAAATCGAACAAGCATGATATGTTTCTATAATTCATATATATATAACAATAATATATATATATATATATATATATATATATATATATATATTAATATATTAAACACATATATATAACAATTATATATATATTAATATATTAATCATATATATAAAATATTATACATTATATATATTCAGCATGCATTAACCATATATATATAACATATTAACATAAACACATTAACAACAATTATATATATATATATATTATATGGCACAGCAAGCATGCATACAAAGCACACATACAACATGCACGCATCTGCATTACACAACACACACATACACAGCATACATATATTACATATCTATATATATATAACATACACTGTATTATATATATTATATGTATCATATGTATATATATATATATATAAACCAACAAAGAACAGCCATAGATACCTCACGCACGGCGACAAGCGGTCGTCGGTGCGGCTGCCGGGTGGAGACGACGGGGAGGTGCAGCAGGTACGCTCCACGGCAGCGGTGATCCGGCGGTTTTCGAAGCGACGTGATCGGCCTGTTCTTCTCGAGAGCCCGACAGCAACCGGGTGAACACGACCAGCGTTCCGACGGCGGACGGGAGCGACGCGCTGGCGGCGACGGCTGCGATGGAGCGTCTGGAACTCCGACGTGGCAGGCGGAGGCGACGCGGAGGCAGGCGGGCTATCCGGAACGGCAAGGCGGCAGAGTTCGGGACGGAACAGCCATAAGCGAAGCTGCGGCAGGCGCTCGGCGATGACCGGCAGCGGCAGGTGGCTCTGTGCGGCGTGAAGGCGGCCGGTCCGGCGGTTGCGACGCGAAGGCGGCTGTCCGGCGGCTGCTACGCGTCTCCGACGAATTGGTGTCACACACCGTATAACCCGACGTCCTTACGTCGGAGCACTAGATCCGTCGAGGGATTGAGAACGACGAAAGAAAATACGACGACCGAACGTTTCGGTGCGACGGCGGCCGGCGGCAGGCGGCGGCGGCCGGAGGTGGACAGATGGGAGCTTTGGTGGCTAGGGTTTCAACTTTTCTGCCGAAGAAGAAGAAAGAAAACGTGTGTCCTCTTTTCTTTAAAAGCCCTTCTTCTAATTTTTTTTAAAAGCCGTTTGTTCTTTTTACTTCAAAGCTATTCTTTCTTTTATATTTTTTTCAAGCAAGCCCAAGCTTAATGGGCTCAAAGGTTGGGCCCAATACTAAAAAATAAAAACCAAAACCTTTTAATTTAAAGACAAGCCCAATTAAATCCAAGCCTTTTAATTTAATAAATAAACCGGCCCAATTAAATCCAAATGGCTTATTGGGTCGACCCACTTATAAATTAAAAATCCCAATGGAATTAAATCATTTCTCACAAACGATAATTTCGAAAAATATAACAATTATATTTTCGCGTCCAGAATAATTTTCTCGTATTTTTCTCAATTCATAATCACAATTACGAACCTTAGATTCAATCATATTGACATCTAACTATGCTAAAATTAACAATTAATTTCTAACTATCGTTTTCAATAATCAGGAAACACGTGGTGTGACCCTCAGTGGTTCAGGTGTAAGCTAGCCGTGGGTTCACAACACATTGTGATTCGAACAATATATTATTCTTATATGAACTCGTCCCTTAGAGTTCCTGATTAAATAAAACTCATTTTACTTAATCATTGGTCAAACCAGAACCCAACGAATTATGAGAGGCGCCTAGCAACAACGCATCACAATTCCCTAGATACAAATGAAGTGCCTGCAAGAACCTTGTGATATAGCTTATATGTACAGTACAATCCCTTCGCGATCTATGTCCCGATTGAACAAGAGGCATCGAGACCTCTTTCTAGTTCAATAACTGTGTGTACGTTCTAGGTTCAAGATAATTCGGTCGTGTGTGTCTTAGAGAAATACATTTCTCCAAACACCCCACTATTAGCTCTGGCCAGAGACTCCGAGGATTTATCAACCATCAGAACACACAGGACATCCATGACTTATCATGCGTCCGAATCCCCTACTACCATGCACA
>BMAC01000387.1:4952-20808 GCA_014905375.1 Phtheirospermum japonicum | reverse complement strand
TCCGAGGATTTATCAACCATCAGAACACACAGGACATCCATGACTTATCATGCGTCCGAATCCCCTACTACCATGCACAGACTTCCCACTAGATTCCCGACTATGTGAACGTTGCCCCTTTTTATTGGCCTCCAAAGAGACACAGAGATAGGTCACAACATAGCCTGTCCTCTAGTGAAGTCACGATGAGGTCTGGGTCTTAAGGATTAATGTTGTACGCTATACCATAGAAATTATCTACTCGATGAGTGGGAACTACTTAGAGATTTCTAGGTGAGGGAGTTCAGTGAACTCATCTTATGAGCACCTACTTATGTATGTCGATATCTAGACACTGTGACCGATGAGATGCAGTTCACATACACTAAGTACTAGTCTTAATGGGAAAGGCTTGTATCCTCATTATGGCGTAACCCTTTGACTAGGAACAAGTTCGACGAGTTACATTACGTGCTGGATTATCTCACGGTTCTGCTAGACCAATCCACCGTAATAAAGTAACTTCATCAGGACCATACCTATGCAACAAGTATGGGATAAAAGATATGGAATGCCAATAAGTATAAAAGATATTATTACGAATAAAAAACGATTGTATTACAAGAGAATGGTCAGACCACAGCCACAAGTTGGCTTGTTGGTCACCTTATTCTACAGTTGGAAACCTTATTTAATTGACTTCCAATTTTAAATTTTCGTAAAGATCGGACGGTCGAATGTTTGCCTGATTTCCGACGAAATCAATGGTCGTAGCGCATGAGACCAAAATGAAAGAAAAAAAGATGTGTTTGCCCCTCCTCGTCTGATTGAAGTTGAGAATATAAAGAAGGCAAAGGCGGTAGATCACTAGGCTTGACTTGGGCTTAGTTTTTGGGCTCAAGTCATTGGGCTGGGCTCAATGGTTTGGGCCTATTTAATAAGTATAAGTTTGAAAGATTTTGAGCCTGATTTAACATAATGTGTTAAAATAAAAAATATATACTATATGTATTTATATTCGTTACAAAATAAAATAAATAGAAATAAGAATTTCATAATTTTCAAAATACATTCCAATAAAATATTATTGAAATAAATCATTTCGATTGAAATGAAATAAAAATAGTGTTATAAAGAATAATCAAATTAAATTATATGAATTATAATTGTAAATAGACGGGGCTTCACAAAACTTTAATAAGTAATAAAGAAGATTTAAGTTCATATTTAATAGTCTCTAAAGTTTAATAATCACAGTATAATAAAATATAAGAATCCCATTTTATACATGGCCCGACCCAACGGATTGACCTGAAACCCGGTCAAACCAGCACTACCTGATGCGAGTCGCTTTAATATTTAGTCCGCCCGCTTTGGACCTGGCTACTTGGGTTGTCCAAGCATGAACCGCTGACCTGCGGCCCGAACAGGTTTCTATTTTGAGACTAAATTACTTATTATCCTCATACCATTAATTATAGTAACCTTTTCAATCTGAATAACTTATTTAAACTCGATATGGGGTACAATATAAGTACGCAACAACTCTTTTTATCGGTACTCAATATTGTAAAAAAATGCACATGTTCTTCTTCCTTTTTTTTTTTTCTCTTTTTTAAAAAGTTCATTTTTTTCTACATAATTGAAAACTAATTGTCATTTTTTTTTATTCACTTATATATCTCTAGCCCATGTAACCTTATTAATAACATTAATTCGTTATTTGTTCATATATTTTTTTTTCATTTCCTCTTTATAATATTTGAGAATTTAATAAGTTATAAACAAACATTCATATATCTCATGAACAAATATTATCTTTTAAACATATCAATTAATATATTAAATTTCTTGGTGTTTTTTCACTTCGTCTTTATAATATTTGAAAGTTTAATATATGAACTGATATGTTTGAAGCATAAAATATTCATGTTCTTGAAAAAATATGAATATTTGTTTATAACTTTTAAATGTGATTTATATGTATATAAGTTATATAATTTACTTATTTTTTAAGTTACAAAAGTAAATATAGATTTATATTTTTATTATTTTTTGTCCGGGTCAACAATTGACTTGGTGACCCGGTGGTTGACCTAGTGACCCGTATGCGAGTTCTGGTCAATATCCAGGCCAAAACATTGATAGGAATATTTATAGTTTAGAAACACACTTTTCGCGGAAAAATGTTGTATATACTATTTTTAAAATATATTTATTTTTATATATTTTTAAATATACATAAATATAAGTTATAGATAAACTACAAAATTATGAAATATGGATTATCCTGCTAAGAAAAGATGATAAAAACAATATAATGTAATATCTATCACTAAAATGTAATTTAATTATTATAATCATAGCTAGATATTAATTAATTTAATATTTATATCAATGTATTTTAGAAACAAATATGTATATAGGAAATTATGACTTTAGAAACATCCATGTATATCTCAAATCATTATCCAATTAGGTAAGTAATTAAATAATATCTATAAACATAAATATTTATTTAGTAATTAAGTTAATAATTTAAACTTTCCTTAAAATGTGTTACTCAATTTAGTAACACATGTTTTGGGAAAAATTTGAAAGCTAATGTTTATAAAACGCTAACCTTTCATATATATATATATATAGATTTATTTATTTTTCTGAGCTTTTGACGGCCTCCTTGCAACTAAATTTCGGTCATTAGCTTGCAAACAACTTGATCGCTTTTGCTAATTTAACATATAATTGCAGTATTCATAAATAATTAAAACAAATGCCATAAGATGTAAATTAAATCAGTATGCTTCTTGCGTGCAAAATCCTTTTTTTTTTTTTTTTTTTTTGGTCTCTGAGAGAGAGAGAAAGAGAGAGAGCAAATGGCTATAATTTACAATTTAGATATAGCAATATAGGAAATGCTGAAGTGCATCCAAACTTATTTTAGGTACAAGCCACACTACCAGTTAAAGGATTATGCACAAAGCTATTCTTAATTTAAGAGGTTTACTTATTGTCGGTGGTGATCCATCTCAGAAGGCTTAGAGTTCCCCGGTTCAATCTTAACAAGAGGCACGATCATCGGCTTCGGCAGCTAACTAAGGTCCTCCCTATAGAGAACAACAACTTCAAAATGTTAGGATCTAAAAATCCACTGCAATTACTCTAAAAATAACTTATAACACCAAGCCCTAAGGATTTGGAAATTCATTGTTGCATAAGATTACTCGAACAATCTCAATAGAATTGTTATCAGCGAATTTTTAATTCGTAACATTGTACCCTTTGAACTCCATGGTCTCAACGAGTGCTGATTGCATGTCTCTGGCAAGCTGATCTATTGGCTCATAATTCTGCAGAATAAAATTAAGGGGTCAGTCACAAAAGTCAAAAAAGGCCACCCTTGAACTTTGGACCTAATTACAAAAAAACCTAGGTAACTTTCAAAATTATGAAAACTGATGATGAAGATGAGACTGCCACTATCCTTTCTAGATTAAAAAAAAAAAAAGAAAAAATCATCTGAAGAATTTTCTTTATTTATTTATTTATTTCATTGGGATATTTAGTTAATATCTTTTTTAATTTATGTTTGTTATTATATTCCTTTTGTCTCAAGAAGTTTATGTTTCGTATGAGTCTTGTGAACTTTAGTATTTAAGTTCATCTCGTCGTCATTATTATAAGGGGTCGAATTTTGATTTTAAAACAAAAGAAAACGAGGGTTCACTCTCAAACCTTTTCTACTATTACGCTTTCGCTACGTCAACCGCCCCAAAAAAGTTTTATTTTGTCTAATAATAAGCCTTTTGACTACAGGAATGACGATACACAAATTTTTTGTTACACGGACTATAGGTGTCAGTTACTAAACCAAGCAATTCCTCTAGAATAGGTCTCATATGTGACCATCACACGAATCATTATTGGTGTGACGGATTCACTTTTTCCATTAATTAATACTGTCACTTTTAGCTATAAAGTGTCAATTTTGCAAAAACAAAAAATCACTTTACATATTAATCAAACATTGTAAGTAAGTAAAAGATATACAGTTACGTTTTCCTTTAATATTGTCACTTTTGACTATAAAAATGTTGTTTTACATTTTGAATAAAAGGTTATCACGTTTTCTTGACAAGTTTCACTCATGTCTTTAAAAATGTTAATTTGTATCTTAAATAAACCATCAATTTCTTTTTGAAAATTGTCACTTTTGGACTTAAATTATTGCATATTATAAGATTATATATATAATTTTATAATATGATATACACGAGTGAAGCCGTCACACAGATTAAGATCCGTGTGATGGTCACATACAAGTTTTTGTCATTCCTCTAATTTGAACCAAAGATGTCCAATCACAACAATAAAAATAAATATTTTGAGATACCTTATCATTTGCAACAGAGGCAACATCCTCCATCTTCACCCTGCTGGGTGTAGAGTTTCTGTATGTATGAGAGAGTGATGAAAAGTACGCTACAAGATAATGAGTAAGAATATATAAAGAGAATTATCGAGCATCAGAGCTATATATACCGTTCATAATCAACTTCAAAATCATTATCACGATATTTGCTTTCATCTCTGACATCTTCATCTTCATCCACCTACATACAAAGCATTTTATCAGAACTAACTTCACCATACAGGAGTTATTTCCAGTTACCTAATGACAAAGTAATGCACTAGCTAGCATCGGTTTGCATATATAGAAGGAACAAAATTAACAAAGTTTCTTATGAGTTATAATTGAATATAAGTCAAGGGTCGCATTAAAACAAACCTCTGGGACTTGAGAATCAGGTGGCCGTTCGTGGAACTGAACACTCGGAGCATGCTGAAGTTTGGAGAGATTTTCAAGAAGCTTCACTCTCATTTCATCCAGCATTTGCCGAGAGTTTTTATTTTCCATGTTACTCGGAGCAACATGAAGAGTGTAGTCTGGACCGAAATATTCTATGTATTCATGCTGCGGCATCTTATCATCGACCTCAATTCCAAGTGCCACTCCAGTCTGTTCAAGAAACAAAGAATTCTATATAAGGTATATTCACAAAATGTACCCTGAGGCTTGACCTAATTACATAAAAACCCAAATAACTTTCAAATTCACAAAAAACAACTCTGAGTTTTGATTCGAGTTAAAATCAAGGGGCTAACTGTAATATTTTATAAATGTCAAAATCACAAGAAACACCTCTGAGGTTTGATTCGCGTCAAAATCAAGGGGCTAACTGTAATGTTTTTATAAATGTGAAGGACAGTTTTGAAATATTTTGGCTTATGAATGGGGTAAATGCAAGACAAAATAAAATATTTGGTGTATTTTTGTAATTATTTCAAACCCCAATGGTACTTTTGTAATTAACCCTTTCATTAATAATAGCAACAGTTGACGAGTTGACAAAAAACAGGAGACAGGATTGCACACATTTATTTGCCAACATATATTACTTTCCAGAAGTTGATAACAAATCAATTTGTCGAAAAAACAAAACCAAGAGGAGAGCTCAAATCAATGTAAAGAGAAAAAAATGTAAGTAAAATGTACCCAGATGACACAGATTACTTAGACCCCACAAACAAATCAAACAACAGAAACCAGAAAATCCTATGATTTCCTGAGTTGTTTTATGTATCCCGTAAAATAACCGTCATGTAAGTAAATTCGAACATGCATCTGAAATCAGATCAGGTGACCTTTCTCCAAAAGTAAGCACCAACAACACATTAAAACTTCAACTTTTGGTAGTGTAATTGCTTATAGTTCCTCTTATAAGCTAAACTAGTTTGTAGTTCTTTACTAAGTTGCTCCCATTGTAGCTAACATTTGTTTCCCCCAACAATTTTGTCTATTTCATCTTTCATCAGTCCCTCAATAATACATGAGGGTAAAAAAAAACAGAACAGTGAAAGAAAAATATTAAGAGTTAAAGACTTTACTATAGAGCTTATAAGGACAACCAAATTAAGCTAGAAACGTAGGACAATAAAAGAAAGTATTCCTTTTTTATGTTAAACTTATATAATGTTTACTTTTTTTTTTCACACAGAGGCATAGTTTTACTACTTAAATATTAATTTATACAAAAACTTGTATCAGTTATCAGGAAATTAATGTTAGCTATAGCAAAAACAAATTGATGCGCACATCATTAAATTGTAGCTAAAATCATGAAACCTAAAATGCAAAATACACACACACACACGGGCCACAGCATATTACCTCATAGCACCAGCAACGAGCAACATTGCGTATTGTGTATCCACCTCCACCCAGTAAAAGAAGAGGCACATTAAACGATCTCATAAACCTGACACACTCTGCATGACCCTTGACTGAGAGATTAAAGCAGCCTAACCTATCCCCAGACAACGAATCGGCTCCACACTGTAAAACCACAGCTCCGGGCCTAAAAACCTCCATCACCTTACTAATTATTGGCTTAAATAAGGATTGATAACTTTCATCATCAATTCCATCATCTAGTGGAACATTAAGCGCGTAATATTTCCCTTTCCCAAATCCAATATCTCGTATATCCCCAGTACCGGGGAAATAATCTCCAAACTTATGAAAAGAAACGGTCATGACTCTGTCGGTGATATAAAAAGCCTCTTCAACACCATCACCATGATGAATGTCGATGTCCACATATAAGACACGCTGCAATAAAAGCATCAATCAGACTAATTTGAGATGCAAAAGGATCAAACTATTAACTAATGGTGTTATTTATGTCAAGATATCATTACAAAGACAGTGACTTGAATGCAAAAATATTAATTGGCCTCTTACATTCTCATTTATCTCATCAATTTCACTTAGCAAAGCATTTTAGTATGACATAGATATTAAACTAGCCTTCAGATATATCATTCTATCAGAAATGATAAATATTCGGGTTAGTTACAAAAGTACCTAATAACAAAAAAAAAAACAAAAAAAAAAAAAACAGCTTTCAAAATTACAAAACATACCACTGAGATTTTATTTTTCTTACACTTACCCTCTTCATAAGCAAACAAACTAAAAATAAATAAATCAAACCCCCTTCAAATTTTTTAAAATATTACCAATAGCCCCTTAGTTCTAACACCAAGTCGAAGCTCGGAGGTATATTTGTAATTTTAAAAGTTAGCTAGTTTTTTTGTTTGTTTTTTTTAATTCGGTCAATCACCTCAAGGGTACTTTTTGTAATTATCCCACATAGCAACGTACGGTAGTAACTTTCTACCTCATGAGCTTTAAGGAGTTCTAAAATGGCCAGCACTATATCATTGACGTAGCAGAAACCAGAAGCCTCGCATTTCTTTGCATGGTGCAAACCACCAGCCCAATTCACCGCAATCTCGCAATGCCCGTGGTTTAACTTCACCGCACCGCCAATCGACCCTCCAGCATAAGTTTGACAAAAGCCATAAAGACCATTGAAAACGGGACAATCCTCACCAACATTGAATCGCTTGAGCTGCCTCAACTGATCTTGTTGCGTCTCGGGAGTGATCCTTCTCAAGAAAGAGACGTAATCATCCGCGTGAAACCTGCAAAGATCTTTCTCGCGAGCAGGGTTCGGTTTCAGGACGTGCATGTTTTGGAGTAATCCGTAATGCGTGAGGAGAGCGTGAGTCATTCGCATTCTATGGGGCTTCATCGGGTGACCTTGCCCGTAATAGTAATTTCCGACGTCTGGGTCGTAGAAGTAGCATACTTTCCTTTTCGACCCGTCAGCTCCGGATGGTAAAGAATTACCACCAGTGTCCATTTTCCCTGCAAGCCCAAAATACAAGCTTGAGCAATCAAGTAGGATTCACATGAATAACAGGATATTTTAATATATTAATTAAGCATTTTTATATTCACGGTGAACTAACTAAAGGAGTAACTTCTGAAGATATCTACACCCAAATATGACATCATTGTCTTATTTGCAGAAAGCATCAATAATTTATAATAATAATTAAAAAAAAAAAACTAAATAACTCCCATACTTTGCCAATGCAGAACACAAATGATTATACTTCCACAGAAACAAAGAGATTTATTGTGAACTTAATCATGATTGCTAGAAAGGCATTATTGGCTTCATCGCATCACTTCAATGTTAACTTCGAAACACTTTTAAGGAACCATGTATGACTTAAGAGTTATCAGATGATGCATTTATATCCATGTATCCATGAATACGGCATTTGACAGTTCACATAGGTTTTTAGTGGATTAAATTAGTGCAGACTTCAATGATTAAGAAGAATAAGCCTGTAATAATATATTTTATTAAACCAATATTGTTTTGAAACATTAATCTTCAAGTTACAATACATAAACTAACAAGTTATCAGCAAATTATGACAAATAAAGATTGTTGTAAAACTTAACAAACATATGCAGCCCAGTTACATCTATTATGGCATGAGTAGTTGACAAACTTGATTGTTATTTTAGAAAAAAGTGACGTGCCATTTGTGCTCATTCGTGCAAGTTTCGTATATTATTTATGTGGTGTCACCTACAAACTAATAAAAATTAATAAGATCACCAGCACAAATTTCCTCAATATGTTGATTAGATTTGTTTTCAACTCAAATTTCTGTTTTCCTAGATATAATACACCCATACAAACATTATATCCATGAGAATTATTCAAATTCCCTCATTGATTGGAAGGATAATCGTGAAGAAAAAAGTTATTCCTGATATCATGCCTAGTAACAACTCTTTGATAAATGAAATGACATGTGATGTAGAGTACTTTCACATGGTCAACTTATCAATAATTGAGAGGACAATGTCAACTCAATTTATTAGCACAAGAATGTATTCCGTATCATCATATCAAAGCACATTTCACATGTGACACGAAAGATCATAATTTACCTAAACCAAAGGCAAAATAATAATTATAATAATAATAATAAACTTTTGAGAAGAAATTAGATGAATTCTTGGAAGAGAACTTCAATTCCTATATCTTATGGCTGTGTAGCAAACCAAACACAGATTTAAAGAAGAAGAAGAAGAAGAAGAAGAAGATTTGATAACCAAAAGAAAGGCCTTAATAATTTATGCAGGTCAAAGATTTCAGCCGCCGCCTCCAGACAAAGTACTCAGGAACTTTTTTCAAGAAATAAACGATAAAAACCCTGAAATTAGCATTTCCTGAGAAGCTACATAGACGATGAAAAAATGCATCCATATTAGCAATAAGTTACTTAAAACTGCCCAAGAAAACACCATTGGTTGTGAATATATATCAACTCGTGCATGTGCATGGACTATCTAAAATTGAGTCTTTAAACACAAATCCGATGTGGAAAAGTCCCGATCGAGTATTTGCAGCTTTTCTTTTATGGGTTCCGTTTGTTCCGAGTTAGGTTGTCCTAAAATGATGTATTAGCCTTATTTCTATTTCAATTCATGAGGGAAAAAATCACAAAATAAGAATGACAAATCTAAGAAGAGAGAGTACAGAGAAAAGAGGCACCTGAAACAGAGAGCTGCGGACACAATGAATTTGTTGAGAGGGTTTGATGATGTTGTATTGTACTGTTCGATTGAAGGGTAGTGGAAAATACTGCGCATTTTATTTTTCGTCGCTCCTCCTGGATTTCCAAATTTGCCAGAACTTGGTGGGCCGCCTGCCCTCTTGTTCTCTCCCATTTTTTTATTTATATTTATTCTTTAATTTTGTCTTTTTTTCCATTGTACTATAATCCGGCAATTTATTAGTTGGACATCGGTGCACCCATTCTCCCATATAAAAATAATTTCATAATTACACGCGCCTTTTACATTTTATTTTTCTGAACCCCTTTCAACCACACGCGCTGCCTCTCAAAAAACTTCATCGCTAATCTGAACAAAAATCGATCACTGCCCAGAGATTTCCAATCTGAATAACAATCGATCAACGCCGAGAGATTTATCATCACCGGCTATTCTCCTTATTTTGATTTAACAACCGATCTGTCGAATTTTTCTACGATTTCCATCAATCAACGTCCACGATTTTCATCAAATACCGCCGAATCAATTGCTGCTGCACCTCCACAAATCCTTTCAATTCCAATGAACTTGAATCTGGTAGAGGTTCCAATGGACGCGAATCGGTTCGAGGGTAAGTTATTTTTTGAAGTTTATTTATTTTCGTATTGAATTAGGTTTAAGCTATTTCTATTTTTGTTGCTGCAGCTCTTCCGATTTGTGTTTCTACTGCAAATATTTCAGTTTCTGGGAATGGTGCGAGTTCGAACACTGATGAAAGTAGTTCTATTACAGAAGCAGGTATATGATTTCTTCTTTTACGATTCATGGAAGGGAATGTGTGATGATGTGTGAGTCTGTATGTGATGATATCTGAAAGTAAAATGTGATGATATGTCAGTCTGTATCTGATGATATCTGAAAGTAGAATGTGATGATATCTGAAAGTAGAATGTGATGATATGTCAATCTGTATGTGATGATATCTGAAAGTAGAATGTGATATGTCAGTCTGTATGTGATGATATCTGAAAGTAGAATGTGATGATATCTGAATGTAGAATGTTATGTCAGTCTATATGTGATGATATCTGAAAGTAGAATGTGATGATATCTGAATGTAGAATGTGATGAAATCTGAAAGTAGAATGTGATGCTATCTAAATGTTGAATGTGATGCTATCTAAATGTTGAATGTGATGCTATCTGAATGTAGAATGTGATGATATCTGTATGTGATTAATATTTGTATTAATCACATATTTTTTGATTTTTTTTTTGTCTTATGTAGTGAATTATATTGTTAGTGATAGTCAGTCAGTTGAGAGAGCAATGCGTGATGATGATTTGGTTGGCATTATAGTAAATTCCGTTGACGAGGCTTATAATTTGTATAATGATCATACGCTTAGGGTTGGGTTTAGTGTTAGGAAGGGGAAGGATAGGAAGAGGGTTGATGGCTCAATTTCGATGAAAATGTTTCTTTGTTCTAAGGCTGGTCAGAAACAAGTTTCAAAAAAAAGTAGGTCTTATACGAAATTAGATGTGAGAACAGACTGTCCTTCTTTTATTCGGTTTGATATTGATCGTAGTGGTTTGTGGGTTGTTACTGCACATAAAAATGAGCACAACCATATATTATGTCCACCTACCTCTAGTCATCCTCTTCCATCCCATAGACAAATTTGTCCGACTCAACTTGCTTACCTCAAAGAGTTAAAAAAAAAAGTGGTGTTGGTGTGGCCGATGGTGTACTGGTTTTAAAAAACCAGTCTGGTGGTTCACCTTTTTTAGGATTTAGCACTAGAGATGCATATAATTCTTTAATTAAATCTAATATATTTGATGGTACTGATTCCAACACATTAATTCAAAATTTTAAAAATAGCCAAGCTAACGAGAAGGACTTTTTTTTCGATTTTGAGGTGGATAATGAGTATAGGCTGTGTAGTTTTTTTTTTTGGAGAGATGGTCGTATGCGGCAGGATTACAAATTATTTGGTGATTTGTTGGTGTATGATACTACGTATCGCACTAACAAATACGACATGATTTGTAGTTTTTAATGAATGAGAGAATCGAGTCATTTGAGTGGTTGTTTGGTGCTTTTTTGAGATCCATGGGCGGTAAGCACCCTACTACAATTATGACCGACCAATCTGCTGCCATGGCTGCTACTATTTCTAATATTTTCTCAATGTCACGACATCGACTCTGTATTTGGCATATTGGGGGAAACTCGAAGATAAACATCAGATCGCTAAGAAGTCAAAAAGGTTTTATAGACCTTTTCAACTATTTGCTCAAGTACGTGGAAAAAGAAGCTAAATTCCAGTTTTACTGGGAAAAGTAAGTAAATATTCTGTATGCTTATTATTACTTATTAATATCTGTTGATAATATATTACAGGAATATGTGATGATATTTGGACTTATTATGTGATGATATGTAGCAGAGTTATGTGATGATGTATGCTAGTGGTATGTGATGATATCTGAAATTAAAGTATGATGATATGTATTAATGATATCCGGAATTAAAGTGTGATGATATGTGTTAGTAGTGACTGATGATATGTATATATGTGAGTAATGTGTCATGATATCTGAAATACAATCTGCTTTTTTAGGGGTTTTCTAATTATATGTGGAAGTAAAGTGTGATGGTATGTATCAGTGTTGTGTGATGAAATGTGTCAGTAAAGTGTGATAAAATGTGTCAGTAAAGTGTGATGATATGTGTCGGTTTTGTGTGATGATATGTGTCAGTAAAGTGTGATGATATGTGTCATTTTTGTGTGATGATATGTGCCAGTAATGTGTGATTTTCTATGTGTTTTTTTTCAGGATGGTTACAGATTATGGATGTCAGGATAATTCCTAGTTACTAAGGCTTTATGATATAAGAGCGAAATGGTGTCTTGCGTTTAACAAGGACTGGTTTTCAGGAGGCATTTTATCTTCTCAAAGAAGTGAGAGCACAAATCATGCGCTTACAAGGAAATCATCAAAGACGGATGGGCTTTGTGATTTCTACAACATGTTCATCGAAATTGTGTCTGAGTGGAGGAGTAAAGAGAATGATGAGGATGTACGTTGCATGCTAGGTACCCCATATATGGCTTTAAATGATGTTAAGTTAGTTTTACATGCTAGAGATGTGTATACAATTGAAGCTTTTTCTTTATTTCAAGATCAGTTTATGAAAGGTGCATGTCATCAATCCTTTTTTTCTATAGAATGGTCTATTATGACATATCATGTGTGGGTCGAGGGTAGGGATGTGATAAAACATGCTGTAATTTTCAATGTTGAAGATTTGTCAATATCTTGCACGTGTAAGTTATTTTTTGAGGTCGGTATTTTGTGTTGTCATTATTTGCGTATAATGTATATACATTGTGTGTGTGCTATCCCCGAGAGATATCTTACGAAAAGGTGGCGTAAGGATATTATTAGTGAGCGGATTTTAGATGATGTTCCTGTCGTTGATTCCTCAAACAAATCTATGACGGGCTCATTATGGAGGATTCAAATGAATAAAAAGTTTCAGAAGCTGATTTTAGCAAGTGAAGATAATATTGGAGCTCGTTTGAAGTGTGAAGAAGCTTTTGAAATTGCTAAATGTAGTGTTATACGTGAAGTCGGTCCTATTTATTTTGATGATTACGTTGATCCTTTGTTGAGTGGTGTTGTTCAAAATCCTCAAAGTAGTCATGAGAAAGGTAAGCGGAACAAGAGGGAGAAGAGTGTACTTGAGAAGAAATGTAACCAAGCAAAATGGAAAAGAAACCGAGCACAAATTTCCGAGTCACAAACTAAGAAGGCCGTAGAAGGTCTACAGGTATTTTCTGCACTTTTCTGTAATTTATAGTTTTTGTGTTTGGAAATTCTTGTGATTTGGACAAATTATGTTACATTAGCATGTTTTTTAATTGTACACTTTTTTTTCAGGATGGTATTGCTACAGTTGCTGGAGACGATTATGTTGTGCATCCGAGTGTTGGTCCAACATCGAGTTCGAATTTCACAGTTGTTAGTCCAAATACGAGTTCAAAGTTTCAACCATTACTACATTCTTTTGAGTTGTAATTCTTTTAGTTTAAAGTCAGTTTATAGTTAGTATTTTTTCGATAAATGAAATAATAAAGAGATAGGTTATTTTTATTTGTCAGACTGTATTCTTTTATTAATTTTGGACTGGTGTTTCTTATCCGATCTTTTTTTATTGTAATCATAATGACTTTTTTTATGAAAAGGTTATATGTTTATTCGTTAGTTGTGGTTAATTTTTGAACCTGTCATATTTTTGTTAGAATTTATTTTAACAAATAAATGGCTGGTGATTCAAAATGTGTAGATGGTGTCTGATGATATGTGATTATGTGTGGCTAGTATATGTGAATGTTATATATGATGACGTGTGGATTGTGTATATGATGATATGTAGTTGGTGTATGTGATAAGTTTTCTATTTTAGGGTTTTAGGTTTTTAGGATTTGATTTTTTTGTGATGATATGTTTTCAGTATTTTGCGATGATATGTGATGGTAATTTTGTGATTAATCAAGCTATGAGAACTAATATCATTAAAACTCAATAATACAAAAGACCAATACCAATATGAAAAGTTTTTCAGCAGCAGCTTTAAGTCAAGCTATCAATCCCAAATATGCACAAATTTGATTTTTTTTTCTTCAATCCCTAGAAATTATGATCATCATTCATATTTCAACAACACACCAATTTTTCTAAGTTCTGACCTTTTTAGTGATTGTCTAAGAACATCAGTGCTCTACATTAAAACATCTAACACCATGTTTTACATCAAAATAATTCATTTCCAACAATACACCAGAATTCAAAATAATCTAATGACGATAAACAAAACGTTGTGCATCTTTTAGCACTTGTTCCTTCCTTTCATTCTCCTCCATCATGATCATTGTGCAGCAGTACTTTGCCCTCTGGGTGTTCAACAAATTCTTATCCTATCACAAAAAATAAAAGAAATATAAATAAATATATACAAACAAATGGAAGGAAAAATAATATACAAATAAACTTACTATAATTTACTTACTTTATCTTTTTCAAAACCAGTCTCCCATCCAGCCAAATCTCCCTTATAGGTTTCTAAATGCCTCATGCAGTAGATTGCACAATCATCATAGTTTTTTGATGATCTCCATGGCATTTTAATCGTTGACTGTGGGAAGTTAACAAACTTGAACTTTGTTTTAAGATTATGAAGCTCTAAATAGTTGAACAACGCTGTCACCTGAAATAATTTGATATAACTATCAAAAAAGTAATACACAATACAATGAATTACTTACAATATTACTTTGGAGCATTATCAGCAATATGTGATGATATGTGGAATTATTATGTGATGATATGTAGCTGAAGTATGTGATGATATCTGAAACAAGTTTAGTAGGGTTTGCTTTTTGCTAATTGATTTGCACATTTTTGTACATATTTTTCTTGCCCTTTTTGTATCACGTTGCGTGTGTTTTGCTTGCTTTTAGGTGTTTTAGGAGTCGAGTTGGCCGTTTTTCGTTATTCCTAGGTTTCCAAAGTTTTTTTACGTGTTTTATTAGTTTTCGTAGTTTTTTTTCACTCTTTCGTTTTTCTCTTGGCCGTAGGACGTCCAAGCGGGACCTGCGCTCGTTTGGGATTGTTTTCACTCGACTCGGGAATGGACGGAGAAGCAAGGAAGCGCAACGGACGAGGCTCGATAGACCGGCGGACATAAAAAGAACGAGAAATCGAGCCGGGTGCAGCAAACCAGTCGACCGACTGGAAGTTCAGTCGATCGACTGCCCTTCTAGTCGATCGACTGAACCCCCAAAATCAACTGCATTCCAGGGACTTTGGCCATTTTGGACAACACAATCGATCGACTGCCGACGTCGCCGATCGACTGCAGTCGATCGACTGGAGCCCCCCCAAGATCGACTGGATTCCAGGGCTTCTGGCCGTTTTGACAGCGCAGTCGATCGACAGGCGACTTGATCAATCGACTGCCTGTCGATCGACTCCTTTACAGTCGATCGACTGAAAAGCAGGTTTTCGCTGCTTATTGGACGATTTTGCCCCTGCGCGGTTAAAAAGGGAGGAACGTCACCTCATTTGAGGAGGCAACTTGTAGCAGCTCTCTGGTTCAGGGATCTTTCTCCCAAAACACTTCTTCATATTTTCCTTTTCCATTTTAATTATGTATTAATTCCTAGTAATTAGTAATAGTTTAGTTAAGTGTTAGATCTTCATTAGCTAGTTGTTGAAGCCTATATCCTTTAAGTTGTCATCTCCATTGTTGAGATTTCAAGCTTTCCTCTTCAAGCTTTTTGTGGAAACATATGTTTGGTAATATCTTTCTAT
>BMAC01000386.1:1117550-1133674 GCA_014905375.1 Phtheirospermum japonicum | reverse complement strand
AAATGGAGGGATTTTTTTTTGAATTTGTTTCTTTAATTTTCTATGTGTATTTCAGTGTCTGATAAGGGTTTTATTTGAATTAAATTTATGTTTCTTGCAAATAAAGAGAGATGGTATATTACTATTACGTGGTTTAGACTCTAGGCTTTCTAAGGATTTACCATCGGACCTTCAAAAGCTTCGTTGCAAGGTATCTCGATCGGCTCTTCTTTATATATATATATATATATATATATATATATATATATATATATATATATATATATATATATATATATATATTTAATAACTACAATTAAAATTATAAATTGGGTTCAAACATTTTTTTCTTCAAATTTCAGGTTGCTTTTAATGCCTTGAGATTCGCCCCGCACATATCGGACCTCGGCAACAAGCTTACCGAGCGAATGAGAAGCAAGGGCCCGTATCTCGCTCTCCATCCGAGAATGGAAAAGGATATCTGGTTAAGAATGGGCTGTCTTCCTGGTCTCACTCCGGATTACGACGAAATGATCAACACTGAGCGGACAACGCGTCCTGAGCTCTTAACATCAAGATCGAATATGACGTACCACGAACGAAAGCTAGCTGTCCTACGTCCCTTGAATGCCTTAGAAGTTTCAAGGTGTGAGATTTTTTTAAATTCTGAATTTTGGCCAAGCCCATAAGCCCTAAACAAAAAATTTAGGCCCGGCCCATCATTTTTAATAGCAGCCATAGTAAGTTTGTTTTTAGTACATTTTGATTGTATATATCTAATTATAGCTCAATGCTTTAACGTGCAGTCAGCTGATGAACTGGTCAAGATGGCACATGAGTATTATGATGATGTTGCTTTACCTAAGCTAGTACTATTTAAATATTAGCTCGACTAATGTACTATTGATGTCACAGTTATGATGATGTTGCTTCCCTTTTAATCTTTTTTTTTCCACGTCACAGACTTTGCATCACTTGAACTTTCTCCAGTTGATGGTCGTACTCTGACTGACTTTATGCATCTTAGAGGCTTACAGATGCGCTCTTTAGGTCGTGRGGTGAGTGAATAATCTGATTCTCTCTSTGTGTGTTTGTGTACGCGCACGYCTTTGYTTTCCCATTTTTGTTTTGAGCTAAAATTAATGTAATTGCTTGAAACAGGTGGAAATTGCAGATAAGCTCCTTCATATACAGTCTCTTTGTATTCATGAAATGATTACACGAGCTTTCAAGCATGTAGTTCGAGCTATTATTGCTTCTGTTGCGAGCATGGATAACATGCCCACTGCTATAGCTTCAACCTTAAATTTCTTGCTTGGGTCATGTAATGTCAAAAACAACCAAAGCGATCAAATTCTCAAATTGCAATGGTTACGGGAAACTCTGAAGAAAAGGTTTGGTTGGAGACTGCAGGATGAATTTCACCACTTGAGAAAGTTGTCGATTCTCAGGGGACTTTGTCAGAAGGTACTTTCTGGTCAATATAGTTTCATAAAAATATTTGCTTATGACTTGAAAGCACTTTTTTTAAAAACTGATTTCTTCCTTTTTTAGGTTGGATTAGAGTTGATCCCCGAAGACTATGATTTGGAAATCTCGGCTCCATTCACGAAGTCTGATATCATTAGCATAGTGGCACTATGCAAGGTAGGAGCATACAATAATGAAAAACAAAACAATCTAATTTGTCTTTGAAATGAAGTTTTTACTAACAAATTTATTTTCCTCTCATACTTTGCAGCATGTAGGGTGCTGGTCTGTCGATGGGCGAAATCTACTAGAGGCATCGAAGATTGCACTAGATAAAGGAAAGCTAGAAGACGCTGTTGTTAATGGCACTAAGGTAATGTAAATTAATGTTATTTTTTATTTTTATTTTTTTGAATATCGTCTCTCTAATTCATGTTAACTATTTAGCTTGAACCTAGCTTATTTTCGTTAAAAAAACCCTTAACTTTTGTCTTCCACTCTGAAACATTGCAGCTTCATGTTTGCTAAATTATCACTATGAATTACAGTTTCTCGAAGATGTTATTTCTGTTAGGAAACTGTATTTTGAAATTTTTGGTCAAGTGACTAAGCTTTATATTAATAAATAACTGTAATTGCAGAGCGAATATTTTTACAAGTACAAGGATGACTCAGCCGTCCCCAGTAATTGTGTATTCCGCAGAGACACAGACACGCTTTATCGTCTGTGCACGAATAATGCAAGTATCGTTTTGATTTTCTGCTCTTTGATGTTCAATCTCAAATAAGATCCATTTACCTTACAAATAGCTTGAAGTTGCAATTTTGTAAGACAAATGTAACTGTCATGGGTTATTTAGAATTTTGAAAGATAATCGGGGTTTCTTGTAATTAGGATAAACCTTAGGGGTAGTTATTGTATTCAACTTATCAATCTGTTGTATAAAATGTTTTTAAGGATTTTAAAAGATCATAGTTATTTATATGTTTTGTTTTTGTTATTGTCTATGTTACATTTACTACTTTTATTTAATTTTGGTGTATTTTTTTTTTGTTGAAATAAGTAATATATTCAAAATATCTGTAGTGTTGACAATTTTGGTGTGCCTACTTTCTAGAAGGTATTTTTCAATGTCCGTTCTAAAATAATACAATCTAGAACGTACAATTTGAATATCCGTTCTAAAATAATGACATTCTAGAACGTATAATTTGAATGTCCATTCTAAAATATGACATTATAGAACATATATTTCGAATTGTCCGTTCTAAAATATGATATTCTAGAACGTATATTCGAATTGTCCGTTCTAAATATGACATTCTAGAACGTATATTTCAGATTTTCCGTTCTAAAATATGACATTCTAGAACGTATAATAGGATATACGTTCTAGAAGGTCGACATTCTAGAATGTATATTCTATTATACGTTCTAGAATAATGATATTCTAGAACGTATTTTTTAATTATACATTCTAGAATGTATTATAGAGAACGGGGCAGACCCAAAATGCGACATTTTAGAACGGGTATAAAATATTTTAGAACGGATAATTATCCGTTCTACAATGACTGTCATCCTAGAACGGGTAAAAAATATCCGTTCTAGAATGTCTGACAAATCTAGAACGGCTGCATCTAGAACGCAGCAGAATCCGTTCTAGACCGCCTGTTTTATCCGTTCTAGAATGCCTGTTTCTGCACTAGTGCATATAGATTTGTACTTTTCTAATGGTACTTTATGATGAATATATACTAACTAACATTGTTCTGTCTCAGGTATGATATTTGCAAACTTCCATATGTTCAGCAAAACACATCAATGGAATGACAATAAGAGGTAAAAGAATATTTTGTGCAACCATCTCCTAATCAATTTCTAGCAACAACATATAATAATAAATAGAAGTCATCTTAATTTATTTAGTTATAAAATGCAGGTATAAAAAATTGACAGGATATATAGGAAAGCAAATTATTCAACCCATTTTGTTCTAAATACTTATTTGAAAATAATTTAAAAATTACCTTGTTGAGTGTTGTTAGCATGTGCTATTTTTCTTATTAAAAATCATTAGTTTTCATCCTCATATTGCTTCCTCTCAACGCACTGCTCCAAATATACTTACTTTTAGTGGGACTTGTATACCGATGTTAAGTTGAATTTTTTAAATTAAAACTCTATACTGAGTGTACGATGATAGAATTTAGGTTGTTAAGGTTTACTCGAGTAGACAAATGAATCCAAATTGTACAATCTGTAAATATTTTTATAGGCGCATAAAGATTATTTAAATCTAATATTTAGCAAATCTATAAGATGCTCAATCACATTGAAAGGAAAATATAAGCGTACATATTTGTTGATAAACAGACTCTTCAACTACCAGGTTTTGAAAAAATAAAATTAGTTTTTAGTATATCAAGAGGATTTACTTGTAAATTATAAATAATATTATTCTAAATATAAATATATTATTTCAATTAAGTTTTCACCAATATCTCAATATGATTTACATGTAATATATAAAGAATGTATCAAGAGGAATTACTTATATATATATATATATATATATATATATAGACACACTATATTTCTAGATATAAATTATAATGTCAATTTTTTTTTGAGATTCTACAACCTATATATTTTGACAAAACAAAAACAATATTCTTTAAAAAGCAATCTATATTTTCATGTATCTATCTGTATATATTTTTTTCAATATTTATTTCTTTTTCAACCATTAGTATTTTACTAAAGGATATCAATTTTAATATTTTTCAATAATATTCGTATACTGCAAAATAATTCTTATTTATCTACAAAAATAATTTAAATTGTATCAAATATAATTGATTGTCGATAGACATATGTAAGATAGATCTTAGGTTTTCATATATTAAAATTATATTTTCACTAATATGTCAATATGATATATCTATAATATATAAATAAATATATCAAAGGAATTATTTTTAACCTATACACACTATTTTTCTAGAACTGAATTATAATTTTTTTCCCGAGATTCTACAACTTATATATTTTGAAAAAACAAAAATAGTATTCTTTAAAAAGCAATCTATTTTTTTTACTAAAACTGTATGTATTTTTTCGTCATCTGTTCTCTTTCAACCATTAATATTTTACTTAAGGCTATCAATTGTGTTTTTTCAAAACATTCATATACTGCAAAAATAATTCATATTTTTATACAAAAATAATTTAAATAGTATCAAATATAGTTGATTGTTTGTAGACATATATAAGATAGAACTTAAGTTTTCATATATTGAAATTCTGAATATAACATGATGCAATTAAGAAAGATGGAATTTATTTTACATTGCTTAGTGATGAAATCAGTGATGTTTATTGTATAGGAATTTAGTTTTCTACACGAGTAGCTAATGTGAATGTTTATACTTATTCTTATAATGATTGTAATTTATTTACATTGTATGTTGTATTTTTATTATTTTTTAATTTATGCCTTAGTGGGTACTTCACATGATCCGTATCAAAATTAACACCATTTGATAACTTGATTTTACTTTGGATATGTCAACAAACTTAGGATCAATTGCTATAAATCAACACCCAGACTATGCCAAAATTGTTTATTAATCCAAGTATAAATATGAAGCAGTACATATCTATATAAAATACATTAAGTAAATGAATTATTTGAACACAAAAGTATAGAATAATAAGATTTTGTTGTGCTCCTTAAAATCTACAAAATATCGGATTCTATACAACATCAATATTGCTCAAGTATAAAATATTATAATCCACCACATGAATTTAAAACATATTAATAATAGCTTGAAAGAAATGTATCAACCTCATTATTGAAATAACGATGATAATAATAATAATAATAATAATAATAATAATAATAATAATAATAATAATGATGATGATGATAAATTGTCCTTAAATCACCCATCATCTCTCACAACTCCTCCAATTCTTGCTTTTCCTTATCAATCTCGACAACATAGCCTTCTTCAACGTCTTGATCAATCTTGTGCATATATTTTCCATTCTTAGAAAGGACCCAAGACGTCTTTCCAGAAGTAGAAGCTATACCCTCACCATAAAACATGAGTTTCTTAATGGTTGAACTTATGCCATCCAACTCGAAAAATTCAACCTTTTTAATAGGGTTAGTGACCTCGTCATCAGAACAGGCATCCTTCACAAACAAAAATGTATTAGCCATACATATAATTTCTCATATCTTTTTTTAAAAATGATTTCGAAAATACCATCCTAATGTCGGTCTCTCCCTTCGCACCAGCGTCAGAAAATCCAATTTCTACAACAAAATAAAGTGTAAATAAATGATTAAAAGTTTTTAAAAATTTCAAACATCTCATCATTTAGCTTGTAAACTCACATCCTCCTCAATGGTCCACTTGTTGTATTTGGCTACTAAAGCTTTGTCAGTATTTAATCGTACGATTGAGAATGCACTGGATTCATTGTGAATTTATCCCATGTTAACCTTCGCCTTACAAAGGACCGTTTGATCAATTAGTTTCACTAGATCATCCGCCGGATCTTCGTGGGACTGACTCTACAGTTCAAAAAAATCCAATGTAAAATTATGTGTTTTCTTAGCATATTACAAATAAAAATACATATAAAGATTTAACAATAAAATTTCACCTCTAGAAATTCAACTCGAATATCGTGACATGACCTTCCAATTAATTTCTCGGCCTCGCGATCCCAGCATAATAGAGATGCATTAACCATTAAGTCCAAAAATATAATGATATTATAATATCATAACAGATATAATAAAATAAGCTATTATTATATTTTAAAAAACTATAACATACCTAAACACGCTTGATGAATAATTTATTTGGCATCATCCTTGAGCTTTCGATGGCACTTCGTGCAGGCAATGTACCACCAATCACCAATAAATAATACTATAATCGCACATATCCAAAACGTGCATGGATATTTTGAAATAACATAATATTAATAGTACGTAAATAATTAAAAATCTAAAGATAAGACGAATATAAAATACACGTACCTCATCAACCATATACAAATAATCAATCAGTTGGAAAATAACATTGCCGGTGAACAACTCATCAACCTCGATACGCGAAAGCGTTAAAATTTCATGGCTAATAATCTTAGTAGAATTGATTGAGCCCTTAAGGATTCTACATGTTTTTGAAATTATAATTTTAAAAAAGTTATACATAAATAATAAATAAGATATATAACGTAAATTTATTACACAATAATATATATATATATATATATATATATATATATATATATATATATATATATATATATATATATATATATATATATATGCTTAGGAAATTAGCAATCTCCGGCACAGCTATAGAGGTAATCAATTTCGTCATCTCAAATGAATTTGATTATATAACAGTATCTATAAACAATATGACAAAAGTTAATTAAAGAAAAACACTTGTGTTAGGCCGGATTAACCGGTCATGACCTGTTAGACCATCTGACCCGGTACTATAACGTATTAGTTTTTGTACTGTGATGTATTGGTTTTTATACTGTAACGTATTAGTTATTCATAAATCTCTGACACATGCTATGATGTATTAATTTTTGTACGTAATGTTTTTGTACTATGATGTATTGGTTTTTTATTATAATGTATTGATTTTTGCACTATTATGTATTGATATGAAATTTTGGCCTAACGGATGATCCGTTAGTCCGGCCTAACAAGAGTGTTGCCCTTAATTAAATATCATAAAAATGAAACTAAATTCAACAAACTTGTAAAACCTAAGGAAAGATAAACAAAAAATCAATAGCATCAAAATACGTTGTATGATGTATTGGGGACAAATAAATATTAAAACAAAATAAAATAAATTACTTACACAATGTTTAAAAAGCATATAAAGAAAATAAACCAAAATAAACTCAGAAAAAAAGTTTGATTTATTTCTACTACAACAGATTAAGGAATAAAAGAATAAAAGAAATATTAAATCATAAATTTGAAATATATTTCAGTTAAAAAATATTAGTTTGAATAAATCAATAAATTCTAATTTAATTCTACATCAATAGATTCAAATATAAATTAAATAAGTAAATCCAAAAATTATGATATACATTTATGGAAATTAATAACTTAAATAAAACATGTACAGAATTATATTTAGAGAAATATATTTATAGAAATTTGTATAGAAATTAAAAATATAAATATAGATATTTAGACAAATATATTTATAGAAATTAAAAACATAAATATGTACATAAGTTCAAAACATAAATAAAAATTCAAGTACCCATTGCATGCTAATGATTTTTAATAAAACTTGTTGAGTATTGTTAGCATGTGCTATTTTTCTTATTCGATCTTGTCATCCTCAGCGGAATAATGTTGCTTGCTGAAAAGACATATGAGGAAAATAAATAAGTATCATAAATAAGTCAAAAATTAATAATAATGTTTCATCATTAAAAATGTTTGAAAATAGTTTTAACAAATATTTCATAAATAAAAAGAATTCATTGCCTTCAGTAATAAAACCTTGTGCAAGAAACTCAATCAACCCATATGAAGTCACATCTTCTAGAGCCTCACCTAATTTATCATCCAACCCTTACCTCCCTTTTACCATGGTTCTTGGGCTTTTCAACACTTTTTGGACGAGGGGATGCATCACCCAGATTTACAACTTCAGTCTTACATAAAACAATAGAGAAAAAAATAGCAAGTTACAAATCACACAATAACTTCCATGTATAGGTAGGAAATAATAATGAAATACAAGTTAAATAACTTAAAACAAACCTTAGCAGAACGCACTTTAAATTCAATAGTAGCAGTACATACAATTCCATAAAACCGAGAGCCAGTCATTTGGTCAAAAAACTCACCATCAGACTCCATGGTTGAAGGAAGAGTACCATAACAATTGGTTCTTCAACAGTTACAACATTGTCGGAAGGACCAGACAAACTCAAACCTAAGTTAAAAGAAGGAGCAGAACAAACAATAAGAACATCTTTCCCGATTCTTCTCCCTAAGAAAACACCACCACCAACACCTTAAACAATCTCCGAATCATTTTCAACAGAGGCATGATCCTCTTCCGCATCAACTCCTCGACTTACTCAATCATCTGTAGCCTTCTTATCCATATCAACATCCAAACATTCACTTTGAATTTCTTTCAAAACGCTATCAATGGCCAAATCAATATCATCTTCAGCATCTTTGCAAAAGTCTTTGCCACCCTCAACAACAGCACCACCAGTCTAAAAATGAGAAAACAAGATAAATAATTAACAACAACAACAACAAAAATAAATAACATTGATACAAAAAACTAGAAAGTATATATATATATATATATATATATATACACACACACACACACACACACATATATTATTACCTCGATTTTCTACTTGTATCACTAAACTCGGTAAAAATAGTCTCAAACTGTTGTTTCAGATAAACATGAATATTTTTCTAAAAGTCATCAGAATCATGGGAAAGCTTCTTCTACTTCTAGACCACAATACTGAGTTGTTTATCAAAGGCCTTGGATGGAGTACTAGTAGAAGCAGACTTTATCTTACGTTGTGGACGGCAATGAAGCGTACAACTTTCCTCAACATCAGAAAACCTAGCAAGGCCATACCTTGCTATCTCAGCATCTGTTGGAACAATGTTCTTCAATCTCAACTACATAAACACACACACACACACACAATCACGAATCAGAACCATCACAGGGACACAAGGCTAGAAGTAACTAAGAAACAATTATGAAACCAAGAAGAAACAGACATAATAAATGTTATGCATAACTAAGAAGCAATAATGAAACAATTACGAAACCAAAAAGAAACATAAATAAAAATGTTGTGCATAACTAAGAAACAATAATGAAACATATAAAAAGGCAAACAGAAACTGAAATAAAAATATTATGCATAAATAAGAAATAATGATTAAAATATTATGAAACCAAGAAGAATAGACATAAAATAGTTATGCATAACTAAGAAACAATAAGGAAAAAATTAAGAAAGCAAAAAGAAACTGATATAAAAACATTGTGCATAACTAAGAAACAATAATGAAATAATTATAAAACCAAGGAGAAACAAACATAAAAAATATTATGCATAACTAATAAATAATAATGAAAAAACAAGAAACAACATAAATAACTACCTGCTAGGTAGACAGGTTGAAGATCTTCTTTTCACAAGCATCAAAACTCAGTCCAGTGTCCGAACAAGCCCAGTTCAGAATTCAAGGGCTTGTTTCCCCTACTTTGTTGCAAATCTTGCCAACAGCCTCTTGACAACACTAAAAAAACCACAACTGAAGAGCCAAAGTAAAGCTTGATAATCAATAGAATTTACTCCACTTCACAATAACTTTCTCATCACCAGCACCTTTCTCATCAACGAGAGCTTTCCCCTTTCAATCAAATAGCACACTATCCCTCAGAAGGTTTATCGTGATGTGGAGAAAATCCCTTCCCAAAAGGATAAGTATCGACATGGCCATCATCAAGAAGCACTACTACAAAAATAGCTTTCTAAGGCTGTTAATTAAAGGCGGTTCACTAAAAACCGCCTTAAAAATACTTTTAACGGCGGTTGTGGCTAAAACCGCCGTTAAAAAGGTCATTTTACGGCGATTTTCACAAAACTGACGTAAAAACTGGAGGCCAGCTAAATTTAACGGCGGTTTACAAAAAACTGCCGTAAAATATCGAATATTCTACGGCGGTTTTTTGTAAACCGCCGTTAAATTAAGCTGGCCTCCAGTTTTTACGTCGGTTTTGTGAAAACCACTGTAAAATGTTTAAGTTTTTACGGCGGTTCTTAAATAACCGCCGTAGAATGTATATATAAATTAAAAATATGAAAATAAAAAAAACCCAATGCCACGTCACCGATCCTCATGCTCATTGATCTATTGATCTCCACCGCCCATTCAAAACTTAATTACTGATCTTCACCGTCCATTCTAAACAAATGGATTGACCCCTTCCTAGCTTGCATCCCCTTTTTTTTTTCCAATTTTGGTCTTCTTCCTCACGCAAATCCGGATTGGGTTCTCACGCCATTTCTGGTTCTCAGTCCATTTCTGGTTCTCAGTCGTCGTCGACCGGCGAATGAAACTTGGAAGCGTCGACCTCCAATGGTCTCAACCTTCCCATTCTTACTTCTAATTATGAAAAACAAACAGCCAAAAAAGCCAATCGAAAAAATTCTGAAAAATCCGTCCCCGATCCCCTTTTGGGGGGAATTCGAAATCCGTCGGCCGACAGCTTTCCGGCCAAATTGGCTCAGCACCAAGATTCCCCACACCATCCTGATGTCAACCCACACTCCAATTCCAAGAATCGGGGCCCAATCGATAGCAATTCGAAAAAATCCAAAATGACGGACCCCGATCCCCTTTTGGTGCAAAACGTCGATTCGCCGTCCGGCGTCCGCCCGACCAACCTGGATGATGTCGACGCGGTGGCTCACCTGAATTCGGTTGTGGCAATTTCCCAAATCTCTGGCCGCGATTCACTCGAAGAGAGAGAAAGGGCCGCTGCCGCCGTCGCCACAGCTGTCGGTAAGCGTGCGGCTCAGGCTCCTACCTCACGGGCCCCACACACTTCACAACCTGAGACCAACCGACTGAATCTGCTCCCGATGTACGTCTCCACCCCCCCCCCCCCCGAAATCTTACGTCGAAGCAGTCTCGACTCACTCGGGGTTGCCTACTGTCCTCGGCACTACCGACAAAACTCTCGACATACCGGAAGCCATCTTCACCGCCTCTGAGCGCCTGCGAGCTTCGACCGATTTCAAGAACGCCCTAGTCGGCAAATTTTCATTTGGACGACCCAAAAATCAGGTACTCCGCTCGTACCTTACCAAAAATGGGTTGCTCGAGCTGTAAATTGACACACATTAATTCCAGACACGTGGTGATAAGTCATCAAACAGAGTTGCTGCAATTGGTGACTGGGAATGTGTTATTGGCTGTTTACATGGATTTTGTTTTCACTCTAGTTGATGGTGTTAGTAAATTTAGGGAATTAATCGTATATTTATGATTACAACCGTGTAAATATTTGATACAACTGTACATTTCAATCTTGATTTGAGAAATCACTCTAGTATTTATCTTGATCTACTTTTCATCCAGAAAATTCATATGTGTGGCTTATCATTATTTAGATTTTTATTTATTTTTTTCTGCTGGTGATGATGTTTCTAAGTATGTGGAGTTATTTTATTTTATATATACTCCTTAGCCTCTTGTAATTTAGCTACAAGGCATGCAATTTGTGCTCTTGATTATTATCCCCATGAGCCTCTCGAAAATTAATTTACTTTTTGGTATAATCACGCCTTTCTGTTCTAATGAAGTATGATTCTTGTTTACGCTAAGCTTTTTTGTCTCGTGACACTTTTGGAATCCATTGTGTTTTTTAATTCTACAGTGTTTTCCCCTTTTATGCAGGTTGGATTCGCCGTGAATGGTACCATAATTTTGACTTTCTTGTGGGTTCTAAAAGCTTTTCTTCAGGTAATGCCCTTTTTTTTTCTTCTTTACTCACGATGCTATTGGATTTTTAGGAAATTGATATCCATATTTCGTGCATATTATTAGTGTATTCAAAATATCGTCAACTCGGTTACCAGTACATTTGCAGCAACCTCTTTACTCTTTGGCAACAATATGATTAAAAGGCTCTTTTTACTAGAATTTTATTCTATAACTGTATTTCCTTTCTAATTCACATTATCTRAAMTTTGTTTTATACCATTTATTTTAACCAGTTCGAGATTAAACTAAAACATTTGTTAGGGGTTAAATGGAGCTGGCTTGCTCATATAAGATCCATGAAGTTATTTCCTTAAAGTATGACATTTGTTGTTCTAATAAATGTCTTGGATTTAGCGTATTGACGCTGATTTTCTTTTCCTTTTTGCCCCRGTTTTTTTTGTTTCTTTCGTTTTCAGGTGATTTGTACTCTAGGGAGTGTAGTGTTTGCAAGTATATTGCTCATTCGGGGGATATGGACTGGGATATCCTACTTCCAGGAGAGRCGGGGTTATAATAGGGCAGACGACGATGAGCCGCAATCATGGACTAGAACCCAACCTGCTGCTATCTAAGATTTGTATCTTTTGCTCTTYAATAATAATAAATGGCATTATGGCACACATAAGTGTCTACCCACACACACAKARACATATATGGTCTATARGCCAATTTTTAGCAGGTGTARATGGTGGTTCTGCAACATGTTGTAAGATTTGTAAGAAATCAGACCATTTTACCCTAATGGAAAGTTACTGATTGCAAAAATGGTCCCGTGCGTATTAATTTGTCTCAAAATCTATTAATCAGACATTTTMTGTGTGTGCGCGCGCTCTTAAAATTGTTGTATCTTGKAGGACTCGCCTGAAGATGCAGTTGTAACTGTGTGCGGGCACGTGTATTGCCACCAGTGCATATGCGAGCTGATGATAGGCGGCGAGACACAGTGTCCCGCCAAGGATTGCAAGACGATTCTGATAATGGCGTTTGTTTTTTCCAAGGACACGCTGCGGGATGCTGTATTGGATCGGGGGTGTGCTGGGATTATCCCTGATGCGGGGAGTTTGGATCCTCTTCCTCCGATCTGCCCGCAGAACTCGTCCAAGATTAAAGCTGCCCTCCAGCTCCTGCTGTCTATTTCCAAGCCGAAGAGCCAGGTTTCGCATGGCTGTGATTTTTTTTATTGTTTGTTTGTTCTCGCAGTAGACGAGGATGTTGGATTTGCTAGAAGCTTCGTTGAAAGATTATTCAATTCAGTACCGTAGGCTTGATGGGAGGATGACGGTGTAGTAATATGCCCATTCAAAATTGTAAAGACTTAAAATGATAAGAATATTAAGTGTGTTCGCGTCTTGTATTGATTGTTTGCCTCTGGTGTAAAATCGCAAGGATGATTTTTTTGTTATTTTTAAAGTTAAGTTTATTTTTTTATCCTTTTATTTTTGCCCATATTTTGGTGCACCTGCTTTCATTTCTTTTTTTTTTTTAAATTTTTTTACTACTTTCTAGAAGGTATTATTCAATATCCGTTCTAGAAAATAGACTTCTGAAAACAGACTTTCTAGAAGGTATGTTTTAATAACCGTCGTAGAATCCACCGCCGTTGTTTTCTAAGGCAGTTCGTAAACCGCCGTAAAAAGCATCACTTTCTATGGCGGTTCAAGAAAAACCGCCGTAAAAAGCTTCACTTTTTAAGGCGGTTCAAGAAAAACCGCCGTAAAAAGCCTCACTTTTTAAGGCGGTTTTTAAAACCGCCGTAAAAATTTACGGCTGTAGATACTAAGGCGGTTTTAAAACCGCCTTAAAAACAAAAAAAAAACCGCCTTAAAAACTTATTTCTGTGATAGTGAAGATTGAAAAAAACTGTGCATTCACACCATGTGCACGAGTTGAAGTAGTAGTAAATAGATAAAAATGTAAAAAAAAATAAAGCAACCCCGCTTTCAATGCATCATTATCATCATCAGACCAATTAGTGCCCATGAAAAGCCTCTCAACACTCAGTCGGTTGAACTTCACCTTATTTGTAAAATACTTCTAATAGAATGGTGAACCCTTCAAACTAGCGGAGGCCTCTAGCCAGCAATATTCAAACTAGTCACCGCTCCAAATTTAGCCAAACCAAACCTTAGTACCTCTCCACTCACAAGAATAGACATCTCATCTTTCCTCTCACTCTTGATTTATTTCAGCAACATCGAATGAAGAAGTTGAAGTTGAACATCAATTTCATGCACATCCAGGAAATACCCAAAGCATGTGTTCCTAAACCGATCGAACTGAGAAGGAGGAAGACGTGTTTTCAAATTTTCAATAACTCCAGGAACATACTCAGTACTCATACGAGTCGTGTACCAGCCGCTCGGTTTAATAACATACGCTACCTCCTATAAACAACACAAAAAGTTTCAAATTAACATTCCATTAAATAATTATCCACACACCAATGGACACAACAACTAAATGGAAACACAAAATAAATAAGAAAATATATAGAAATAAAACATAAATACAACTCATAAAATCGCACGTGCATTATAGAAACAACTTAGAAATAGAAAAGAAACAACACATTAACAAAAGGTTGCATGGGAAAAATAATCCAGAGATAACACACACCAATTGACACAAGTAAAAAAAAACACAACAACAACAACAAAGAAACACTTATAGAAACAAAGCACAAATGCAACTCAGAATCCCCACAATACATCATAGAAACAACATGGAAACAACAGAGAAATGATATAGAAACAAAATGAAATTGACACAAACAAAAGGAAGTAAAACATCAACAATGAAACATGACATAATAAAAATAACTTGGAAACACCACAAAAATACTAAAAATAGAGAAGAAACTAAACCTCCATACGATATAAAACTTTCACCATATCCTTTGTCTTTTTTGTTTTCTGTTCTATTCTAGATTCAACTGCAGCTTTCACAAGGCTTAAATCAGAATCAGAATCTACAAAGCCAACCTTCCTCTTCTTAGGTTATTTGCAGATTTATTGCGACTTGAATTCAACTTTCTAGGAACAGATTTAATTTTTATGATCATTTTCTTCAATGGTTTTTCCTTGCAATCACAGCTCCGCGAATCACTATGTTAATTGGGGTTTTTGTATGAACCACTGTTACCCGATCTAAAAGTATGACTTGAGATGAGTTGAACACTAGACTTGTCCCAAAATAATGTTTACGAAAGCAACTTCAATTTCTTGTAACGTGTTTTAGTTTTTTTCCTTTTTTCTTTTTTTGCCAAGTTTTTATTTTATTTTACTTAAAAATTAATTATAGGTTTTTATAACATTATATTTTTTATTTAAAGTTTTACATAAGTATTTGAGTTTAATTAAAATTTAATTATAATTTTATATTTCAAATATTTTCATATTTATAATAATTTATTTTATAATATTTCTGATATTTATACTTTCTTTCGTTTTAAAACTAATTAATAATTAATTGTAAGTAGAAATTATTTTCAATACTTATTTAACAGACTTCATAATTTTTTATGATTTATTTGTTACTTTATAAAATACTTTTTTTAGAAATTATTTATAAAATATTATAATTTTTAATATTTCCATCAAATTAAAAAATGATGTATAATTTAAAATATATTTTTAGTTTTTGTCATTATTAAATTTATATAATAAATACTTATAAATAAAAAATATACTTTTAAATTTATATATTGTATTTCATAATTGTTATAATTTATTTTATTGTATTATAACATTTAAAAGTTTGATTAGATTTGTTAAAAATATTTAGCGTTTAATTAGAGGTTATTATTTAATCCAAATTCAAAATATTTGTAGATTTATCATAATTTAAAATTTTATGATTTTTGTGACTTTATTTTTCACTTTTAGTTTAATTAATAAGTATTTGTAACTAAAACATAATTCTTCATATATAATTATATATTGGAACTGTCTTCTAAATAATTTTTAGTTATATATTTCCGTAGCTTATTTAGATTTACTTATACTCTAATAAGAAATTTTATTTCAATTACAATCATAATTAAATAAT
>BMAC01000386.1:1074482-1087387 GCA_014905375.1 Phtheirospermum japonicum | reverse complement strand
CCTTCACACACCCTTTGGAGTGCGTCCCATGCATCCTTTGATGACTCACAATTTTTGATGATTCGATAGTAGCTTGCATCTACATAGCCACACAAGGCGTTGATGCATTTAGAGTTCCAATTTMCAGCAGCTGCTTCGTCAGCAGTCCAATCTTCCTCTTTCTTGGGAATGGCATCGCCCTCGCCATCCGTGACACGTGGCTTTTCCCATCCAACAAGGACGGTCTTCCAAACACGTTCATCCATGCTCTTCAAGTGCCACCTCATCCTTCGTTTCCAGAGAGAATAATTCTCACCATTAAGGATTAAAGGCCTCGGGTTGCCTTGAGCATCCATAGCACCTAGAAAAATAAGGATCAATACTTAAAAGGTTAAGTAACCCTCTCTGATGCCAATTGTAAAATTAGAAGGTCTATGGATATACGAATAATTCTCAGATTCACGATGTTGTTAATCAATGTTAACAACACCAGTTAACAACATCGACCAGAGTAACGTAAATTTATGCAGCGYAATTTAAAATACGAGAACACGATTTTAACAAATTCAGTTCACAAGTAAATACTTGTGAACTTGGGTGTACAAACCCGAAAACTATATTACTTTCAATTTACGTTCAATACAAAATATAAAGTAATATATGAAAACTAAATATCAAGAAACTTGATACTAAATACTTGTTGCCGGAATGGCAAGATCTCTTCCGTCGGTCACGCAACTTCAAAGATCTTGTTTCTCACGAACGTTGGCTCCAAGTAGTTTTCTTCTTCGTGTTCTTCTTCTCTTGTGCGTCTTCTTGCGTCGTGCCTTCTTCTCCTCAAGAAATCCGTGCGTTAATCCTCTAAAAACGTGTGTCCAAGCTTTAGGATTTCTAATGTCTTAAATAGACAATTCTAAGATCCTAAACTTGGTAAATACCTAAAAACAAATCCTAAACACAATCTAGAAATAATTAAAGTCTTTTGCATAAACTTGGAAACATAATATTGACTATATCTAGTTTCCTAACTTATTTTGTGCCCAAGAAAGGCAAATAACAAAATAGGAATTATTGCCAAGAATAAATTCCTCAACAAGAACGCTATTTACACTAAGCGATGTTGGGATCAAAAAGTAAAGCGCTTTGCGTGATACGCATTTTAAAACAATGATTTTTACCTAGGCAAACACTTGTATTAGACCAGATTGACGGTTCGACCCGTTAGGCCAACTGACCCGATACTATAATGTATTCGTTTTTGTACTGTGATGTATTGGTTTTTTACTGTAAAGTATTAGTTTTTCATTAATCTCTGACCCGTGCTATGATGCATTGGTTTTTATACTGTAATGTTTTTTACTATGATTTATTGGTTTTTTATTATAATGTATTGATTTTTGCACTATAATGTATTAGTGTGAAGTTTTGGCCTAACGGATGATCCGTTAGCCCGGCCTAACAAGAGTGTTGCCCTATTACCTATACTAATATCTATCTTGTTTATCTTCTTAAAAGTTTTTTCTTATCATTCTTCTCTTCATTCTTAAATGTCCCCGATTTGACATATGAACTTTGGTTTTGATTTCTAATTATAATTCTTAATTCATGATCGATTTGTGTGTATGATTGAACTAGGATGTCAAGTGGAGTTTTATAAGCTATCGAAAATGAGTTGTAAATCAACCTCTCCCAGAGGCAAATGGTACTCTTTCTCATTTTTTGTATTTTATTTTTTAGTCATGAATTATAAATGAAATAAACTTTCAATTCTTTTTTATATAAATTATTTTTTGCATGTGGTTTTTTGTTTTTACGAGATTTTTTAAAATTTCAAAAATGCACGATTGTTGTTTGTAATTTATAGTTTATTCCATAGACCTTAAGTAATTACTCAAATAAAACTGATCTTTATTTTTAGAATTCATAATGGCACGTAATTCAATTTTTAAAATTTTTCATCATGCATTTGTCCCCATTATACTTTCCACCAGATTATAGTGCTTATTTAAATTCTTATCACGTATTTCTTGTTTCATAGATTAGCTACATAATCTTGAAGGCGGAGCATATATTATTTGATTTATTAATATTATTTATAAGATGAAAATGCAGAATATTTGAAATTTTCGTGATTGTTTCAATGGATCTCAAATTGTATTCTGATATGATATTACGAGATGCTCTATGTTTTCAACTTTGTTCTTTTTTAACTTATTTGAAATATGTAGAATTCTCTTTGTTATTTTCAAAATATGATTTTATTTTGAATAAAATTTAATGTATATTTTTTTTTATCAAATCTAACATATCCTCAACATTATTTTCTATTAATATCTTTCACATATAGTTTTAGAAAAAAATCTATACACTTATCTATTTGTTTTTATTTTTCACAATAAAATATTTGTCTTTTTGAAATATTATTTGGTGTAGTATTAAAAATATATTTTATTACGTTAACATTATACAAGTACAACGGATAAATACTCAATTTGGTCTATATCACCAATTTCTAGAAATTGTCAACTTTATGCTTCAATGTCAAGAGTAAAAGTAGAAAATGATTGAAAACACTTTATTATGACAAATACGATAGATATGTAAATAGAGTTACTAATTTATTTTATAAAAGAAAATTGCGATGGGTAAATTAAATAATATGTTTTTATTTATTATTATTTATTCATTCTTAAAACTTCTGTATTCTTAATACATTCAATATTGTAATATATATATATATATATATATATATATATATATATATATATATATATATATATATATATGATTGGGTTCAAATGAAACCCATGTCAATATATGCGAAACTAGGGACCAATCCAGGTCGTAGATCTAATAAAATGTGTGGACCAGATTTTCTCTATTTTTTAAATTCATTAAATTATATATATGGAAGGAAAAGGGCTGTTAGGTAATTTTACAAATGCTTTTCATCATATTAAATCCAAATCAACTCCCGTTTTTCACCAAACCTCAGATCATTCAACGCAAACAAATCTGGTCCGCCGCCTCAGAACCACGAACACACGGCCGCCTCAAAAAATTGAACCCAAACCCCAGAACCTTGAACCATTGGCCGTATATGGGCGGCGACGAAGGCCTCGAATCGACTGGAGCCGAACGCCATCACCGATTGAAGACGTCGCCATCGCCGATTGAAGCCATCGCCATCGCCATCGCCACTGGAGCCGAGCACGCGGGTCACCATCGCCGCTGGAGCCGAGGACGCGGGTCGCCGAGCACGCTGGAGCCGGCCGTCGCCATCGCCGCTGGAGCCGAGCACGCGGGTCGCCGAGCACGCTGGAGCCGGCCGTCGCCATCGCCGCTAGAGCCGAGCACGCTGGAGCCCGTCACCATCACTGCTGATTGGGGTTCTCGGGCAGTCCTGGTGGTAGGCAGGCTGTCGCCGTTTGGGTTTATTCGTTCAGGCGGTTTTTTTATTTTGGATCGGCTGTGGTGGTGTTGGCGATTGGAATCGGCCGCGGTTCGACTTGGCCGATTTGGGCGGTGTTGCTGATTGGGATTAGCTGTGGTTTGGCTATGGTTGAAGTGGACGGTAGTTGTTGAAAAACGTGGGGCCTCTGGGTGGTGATTCGGCGGTGGTTGATGGATTGGCAGTTTGGGTTTGGCGATCCGAATGGTTTGACGTGGGGGTTGTTGGGTCTCGGGTTTGAATTGGGCCGTGGAGGTGTGACGCTGTTCAGGTGGTGAGCCGGGCCCCCGGTGATGGGTGATGGCGATGTATTTGGACGGTGGTGGTGGTGGTTTGGCTCGGACGGAGGACGTTGGCCCTGTTGTAGCCCTCGGCGGTGGTCACGCCTCAGTTGATTCCCGCCGTCGCCGCCAGCTTCCTCCTCCAGCCTCCGAAAAAATGATGCGCCGCTCCATTCGATTCCGGTGCTTTCTGGGAGAAATCGGCAGGGGCACTGGGTAGCGACCGAAGGGCTTTTTGAATTGGGGCCCCGGTGCTTTTTAGAGGAATACCCCGATGCTTTTGAGAGAAATTGGCAGGGGCACCGGGTGGCGACGGTGATGGGGCTGTTGATTGGTTGTTTGGGTTTTGGTTGTGTAGTAAAAAAAGCGCCGTAACAATATTAAGAAAGCACTCCCAAAAAACTAGCACTGCCAACATAAAAAAAAAGCACTGCTGAAGACTTGTGTAGTGCTATAAAATAGTCATATACAATGCTTTGAATATTCCGATTTTTAAATTTAATTATATTTATTTATTTTTACATTTTTAAATATGCAATATGTATCTTAAATCGTAGATCTTGAGAATGTGATTAATTTGATATATATTTCATTAAAAATGAATAAAAATTAAAAAAGTTATGGTTGGTTGAAGATTTGAGTTTTATTATAAATTTTTGAATTTGCAGTTATATATTCGTTGTACTTTCTAAAAAGCAATTTAGTGCTCTTCATAAACGTCGTTATATGTCCAAAATATCCTTTTTAATTATTTAATGAATTTTTTTAAATTATTACCATGCTGACATGTCATAATCTCAACCATCAAGATTATCCAATCTAATGGTCAAGATGAGTCCCTAGGTTCGCATATATTGACATGGTTCCATTTGAATCCAACCATATATATAAATATTATATATATATATATATATATATACATGTTATATATATACCCGTGTGTTGGTATTATGCTAGTTATTAGTATACATATACTATTAGTATATTATGATTAAGTAGAAACCATAAAATATAGGAATCCTATTATTAATATAAATATTCTATTAGTAGATTAAAACTAAGTAGAAAACCAAAAAGTATGAAGCTACTAGAATTCCAATAGTTTAATATGTGAAATTTTTTGGGAGGCCTATAACAAGATTTTGGATCCATATATCTATTTAAATAAATTATTAATATAAATATTATATTAGTATATTAGGATTAATTAGAATTTTAAAGAATTATTAATGTACATATTCTATTAGTATATTATTAATCTTATCATTAGATTTTATGAACTCATATAATTAGAATTTTTATATTTTAGTAAATCTCCAAACTTCCAAAATTTACCAAGTAATTATAAGCCTCCGAAATACTAGAAAACTACTCGTCAGTCCAAAACTCTCAAAGCAGGCACGTAGGTATGAGTCTTTTCATTTAGTATATAATAGGGATATATTATGGGTATGTTTTATTTTATATGATATTCTTACTTAATATTAAAAAAAATTCAATTTGTAATTCAAATACGAGTATTTGAATACATTTGAATACTTTATTCGGATCAAATTTGAATCAATTCCAGATTTGTATATTAAACAAATATGAGCATTTGTCAAGTCTGTTACACACGAATCAAATATGAATCATAGTCGATTCAGTTTGTTTGCAACCCTAATTCAATGGAAGCAATGGGTGATGACCAAGTATTTTGGCTGCTTAGATTAAGTTGTTGACTCGACATGATGACGATTACTATTTCATTTCTTTTGTTTTTATAAATTATTATTATTATTATTATTATATTCATATTTCATAAATATCAAAAATATATGGATGGCCTAGAAATTATTAAATTATGAAAATAATAATAATATAATAATGTGAATTAATTATCATCGAACCAATGACCATTGGGATTTTTTAGAATTTTCAGAAAGTTTTGAGAAAATATGGTGCTTTCATTAAAAAAAATAAATATATGTAGTGATGCAAAATATTATCACCAATTATTATCAAGTTTTAATTGAAAAGGTCTCATCCTATATCTTGGTGTGAATGAAAAACTCATATTTTCATCACTAAATAACACTTTGATGTCAAACTAATGTTGTCACTGTTTCTCTTGGAGTAGTGATAAAATATGGTGTTGTCATGAAAGAAACTTGTTCTAACACTATATGTCGTCACCATTTTTCATGGAGGAAGTAATGACAAAATATAGTGTTGTTAGGAATAGAAACTTGTTGTGACACCAAATGTCACCACCAATTATTACTAATATGTGGCTGAAAGGTTTCTCTCTTAACCATTACTTTTGTTATTCCATTATTGTGACAAATTTCATTTAATCGTTGTCAAATATATGAATTAGTGATAAAACACTAAATCAATGATGATAAAAATAAATATTATCATAAAAATATATTTTTCAGTGATAAAAATAAGATTCGTTACTAGTGATAAACATATTATGACAAAATTTTATGCGCGAAAAAAAAACGTCATTAAACATGTGATTTTCTATTGTGATTTGGCTAAGTACCACAACATAAGGATTTGGGCCATGTGGCTTAAACCACCAGAACCTTACTATCAATCAATCAATCAATCTATCTATCTATCTATCTATCTATCTATCTATCTATCTATCTGTCTATCTATCTATGTATCTATGTATCTATTATATATATATATATATATATATATATATATATATATATATATATATATATATATATATATATATATATATATATATATATATATATAGGGGTGGTTTAAAATGGGAACCATATCATTATATGAGAACCTGCGAACAAATGCTTTATTATATACTAGCAGTGCTTTTATTATACAATCCTAATACTTTTAATCAAATAAGGAAATACACAAAAAATCTGATCCATCCATTTAATTAGATCTAGTGCCCATAATTGACCCTAGGTTTACATATAAGGACATGGTTCTCATTTGAACCTAGAATGAGAACCATGTCCTTATATGTAAACTTAGGGTCAATTATGGGACTTAGATCTAATTAAATGGATGGATCTGATTTTTTTTTGTATTTCCTTATTTGATTAAAAGCATTAGGATTGTATAATAAAAGCACTGCTAGTGTATATAACTAAAATATCAACAAAGCACTGTGATTGTATAATAAAAGCACTGCTGGTATATAATAAAAGCACTAGTTCGCAGGTTCGCATAAAATGACATGATTCCCAATTGAACCCACCCCTATATATATATATATATATATATATATATATATATATATATATATATATATATGAGGCAATTATTTTGGTTCCCTCAAAATTGTATTCTTTCCCCAAAAAGAAATTTTTCTGGGCGCAAACAGGTCACAATTGTTGACTTTTCAACTCTTTTTCCAAAGCATTTCAGCGTTTTTTTAAAATTTCTGAATTTGAAAACTTTAGATCTTGAGTTTTGAAATTTCTGGTTTTGAAATTTTCATCGCTCAGATTTCGAAAGTTCTCACCCAAATTCCAAAATTTTGAAGCATGTGTGATGTATCAGATTTGGAGATTTTTCATTGTTCATATTTCAACATTTGAAATTTATTGTATATTCAAATATTAGGTAATAATATCGGTTTTTGGTCATCTATATAGTGGAAGAGGCTATACTATATAAAACACCAATAAATGATAACTAACGAATTTGGAAGAATATCGTGTTATAATTTGTTCATATTTTAGATACAAAATCATGTTTTAGTTAAATTAAAATAATAATTTTTTTTCAGTATTTTGAAAATAAACAAGACTATAAGAAACATCAAAATAAAGCAACCATAAGAATAAATAAATATTAAACCCCAAATTTAATAAGTTTAATAAAAAAAACAGATAGACAAAAAACAAATCAAGTATCAAAATGAATTATATTATAGACACGAAATTTAATAAATTTGCAAATAATAATAATAATAATAATAATAATAATAATAATAATAAAATAATAATAAAAAAGATCAGAAATACATTCCAATTTTCTTGCACAATTAGACTCCTAAACAAAGAAAATACATAAAATCAAATTTCCTTTTCCACAATAATATAACTAAAGAAATTGAAATTCGGCAAAAACTATACAGAAAATGCATCAGATATGGATTTTTGATACAACTAAGCAATAAAAGATATCATAATTAATTAAATTTTCTGATCTATTTCATAAATCAGAGAATATGCAAAATTATATGAAATCTTATTTGTTTGGGTTATCACATTACCAATTTCAAAATTAGATTTCTTTTGCATAAATAACGACTTTCCAAATTTAAAAAAAAAATATATGATATTTTAAACAGCAAGTTAATTAAAAAAATCGGACTTCAAAAAAACCCAGTTTCTTTGGACAATTACAAACTCCTAAACAAAGAAATATATCAAAATAGATTTATTTTTGTTTTTACAATAATGCAATTAAAGAAATCAAAATTCAGCAAAATCATTTTTTTTTTGCTTAAAAAGACTTAATAGACAGAAAATGCATCAAACCTGATTTTTTTTTTTTCAACTAAGCAATCAAAAATATCAAAATAAAATAAAATAAAATAAAATCTGATCTCTTTGCGTAAATGAGAGAATATGCAGAATTTATATGAAATCCAGATTTGTTTGGGTATCATGTTACCAATTCAGCAAAATCCAAAATTTTAACCTAAATAAATATATTTAATATAAAAATACACTAGATTTGGTTATTTTATACAACTTAGTAATCAAAATATTGGAATTAAATAAATCTGATCCCTTTTTATAAATGAGAGAATAATATAAAATTATATGAAACCTGATTTGTGGGGGTTATCACGTTACCAAAATGTAAATTGCTAGGGTTTCAACTTATTCTCCCTATAAATAGAGGTACCTATCTCTTGCAAATTAAATTACAAATATCAGCATTCCCACACAAATGTGTCTTTTTTTTTTCTCTATTTTCAAAACCTTGACAGCAAAAAATTTCGGTGAGATGCCTCCTTGCAATGGGTACTTGAATTCTTCTGTACGTTTTTTAGAATGTCTCTTGTTTGTTTCTTACTATTGTGTTTTTATTTTTTGTTTCTTGGTTGCTTCTGTTTTGTTTCTTGTTTGTTTCTTAGGTGTTTCTCACTATTGTTTTTATGTTTTCTTTTCTTTTTTGTAGCATCTTGATGTGTTGTTCTATTATATGAGGAAGAAAGAGAAGTATGGACATTGTGATGTCAACTTTTCGACCACCGACTTGCTTTTCCATAGTTTCTTGCATGCCGTTTATGAGAAATACAAATATCTAAACTAGCGGAGAAGGAAGAACCTTAATTATTCCATGGTGAGCGTAAATAACACTATGGCCAACTACATCATGTGTTATAAAATTTTATGTGGACGACCATGGTCGGAGGTCGATAATATCATTTTTCCCATTCATTGTAATAAGAAAAAACATTTTATTTTGGGATGGTTTAGTGTCAAGGAGCATGTGAATTACTTGTACAATTCCTTGAAATCTTCTGATTGAGTTTCAATTGCTAAGATTGTTGTGAAGGAATAGAGTGTTTTGCTGCCTCTTTTCTTTTCAATGATATCATTTTATGAATGTCGAAAGGACATTGCGGTGGGTGAAGGTTCTTATGCTAGGTATGTTATGCTCGCATCGAGGTGAAAGTGTTGAAAGATATTGTCCAAAATATAAGTAATTTTCTTATTTCTTTTTTTAATTGTTTCTTATTTGTTTTTTAATTATTTCTTTACTGTATGCTTTTTTTCCTTGTGTAGCGACTGTGGGTTGTTTTCGTATGCAGAATACTTCATTTCTAGAAGGGAAATATTTGTGAAAGAATTCAATGTGCAGAATCAACGTCTGCAATATAGTCACCTTCTATACAAGCATGCTAGATTAAAGCATCAAAATGGAGTAATTGATGAAGACAGTGATGTTGAAGCTGAAGATGCACTGAAAAATGGTGAAAAGGCATTGATGTTGGCCTAACCTGAATAATTCATTTTAGAATCTTCACACACAATGCAGTAATTTCATAAAACAAGGGAATGACTTATAATGATGTATTTTTTGGGGGGTAGTTTGCCAAAAATAAAAAATAATCTTCTTTACTTATGGTTATAAATAAGTAAGAAACAAAAAGTCAAACAAAGTATGGAACAAACTAGAAACAAAGTGCAAACATTGTAGAGACAAAAACATGTATAAAAAAGGTTTCTCTCTTCTAATCCCCAGGGTTTAGAAACAATTAACAAATAAACTAGAAATAATGTAGAAATACAAAATAACATTAGAGTAGTATGTCTCGCATTTTTCATTGGTTTGTGTTTTTGTAAAATATAATCTAAGGTCGGGGGAGTTGTGTAAAATAATATGAATAAATAAATATATATGAGAAATAAAATGATTGTATTATGTTTCAATTTTTAATTGATTAGGTAATTATAAAAATAATACATGCATTGACAGGGCTCACTTTACCCAACTACTTATAGAAACAAGCAAGAACTGACTGGAGACATGCAAGAAATAATTTAAATACCAAAGGCGATTCCACGGTTCTGAACCGCTGGTTCCCGATTCCTCTAACTAGGAAACCATAACTGGAACCATCGCCTTACTATTCTAGTACCAAAATCTGGACTAGTGGTTTTAGTTACAGTCCCTGCACTGTTTTAGTTTTGATTTTAACTGGAACCGTCTATCTTTTTATTTATTTTTATTTCTTTTATATTATTTAAATCTTAAATAATATTTCTCATTATTATAATATTATTTATAAATATAAAATATTATATAATATATACAAACAACTAAGAAACAGACTGGAAACACGCACGAAATATATCACTTACCCCAATAGAATTCATTTTTTTCCTACTACTAAGGTATAGAAGCAACTAGGAAACCGTCTGGAAATATGCACAAAATATATTATTTGGCCCAACAAGGTTTACTTTTCTTAACTACTAGGGTATAGAAACAACCAGGAAACCGATTGGAAACATGCACAAAACATATCACTTACCTCGATAGGGTTCACTTTCCTCAATTACTAGGGTATAGAAACAACCAAAAAACAACTTGAAACACGAAGAAACATATCACTTGTCCCGATAGGATTCACTTTTCCTAACTACTAAGGTATAGAAACAACCAGGAAGCCAAATGAAAATACTCACAAAATAAATGTAAATACAAACAAATGTAATGCCCCTAGAAAAATTAATTAATCAAACTTCAAACAACATAGAAGAAAAGTAAATTAATCAATCTTGAAAACAATATAGAAACAAAGTGGTATGTGTTCGCAGGTGTAACATAAGTGCAACAAATGTGAAAAAAGTCAAGAAATAACCATATAAGTACGAAATACATGCTTTTCTTGGAGGCAATCCTGCATGTCTTCTTATTATGGCCCTCCTCACCACTGTTCTCATAATTCATTTCAAATGTTTCTCTCATGACACCTTGTATCTTCTTTTTTTTGGTCTTCCTAATATGTCGGCTGGAGGAAGAAGAACCACCATATTTCAAATTTTACTTGGTAGCATCAAAGTCGACTCATGCCTAATTGAATAAATTATTTTGGAATAAGTTGCAACCATTGTTTCTTTCATGTAGTAATCTGAACAATGGTTGTATGGATCAAGATTCATTTCTTTAAATACTTCTAAGGCATGTGGATAAGAGATCTCATCCACCTGAAAAATGTTGCTTGTGTAGGACCTTTTTTCTAAGTCAACAATAAACACCTTCACAACTTCACTAACCTTAAATATGTGATCATTTCACCTCTTTACCAGCCGTAATATGCATAAACATAGAGGAAACATAAAAGAAACAAGTTAGTTAGAACGTTGCTCTTAATGATAGAGAATTTGTGTAGTTCTTGGTTATATATTCCTCTGCTGTTTTTGACATATTTGTAAACATTGATCTTTCTTCATCTCTATTTTTGCAAGTCCAATATTGAGGCAAAGATCTTGATTACTCTAATAGAGAATTTATCGATAGTTCTCATCCCGCAACATTTGTATCATTTAATGATTTTACAATGTTAGAGGTCCTGGTGAAATATCTTATGCTCAGGCAGTGGATTCCAGCCCATTTGTCATAGCCGATACTTGAAAGGTACGGTCTGATTCTGATATTAATCTTACAAGCGCAGACATGTGTTTCTCAAATTCTTCATTCGTGTAAGCTTTTATCGTGCATGAAAAGGATTTTGTCAAATGTTTTCCATTTCTTTTGAAGTATTTCTTCAAGTTGTTTAAAAGGTGGTACATGCATGCCGCTTGAGCTGCTCAGGATACACCTGTAAAAAATCAAGTGAATTAGTACGAAATATATAACTTGCAAAATTGATGTGTTTATATGCAGATATTGATTTTGTTCGTGTATAGAAATAAGTATAAAATGGACTAAATACATGATTTGTACATATTTGTATGTGATTTTTGTCTGTTTTTGCATCGTATGTTGTGTGCTTTTATGTGTTTTAAGTTTATCATTTTATCGTTTTTCTTCCTTTTTTATGTTTTTCGTTTCTTATGGTGTTCAATGTGTTTTTACTTTATTTTGTATGAAATAATCTAATTTTGTTTAATGTTAATTGGCTCTAAACGACCATAGACACACTAGACCGATAAACTTAGCCAACAAACATAATCATGATCAAATCATAATTCCAACGCAAAGCATGAATATCATCATGATCATCTCCATAATATTAACGCAAGCAAATAAGCATTAAGCATCGAACGGTAAAAACGAACAACTAATCTAACGAATAATAACAACTAAACTACTCAACCAAATTAACATAAATTACCAACTAGGAAAAAACGGTAAAAGGAAAATGACTAAATTAACGAAACTAAAGTACATAACAACATCAAAGCGAAAGTTATTAAATCCAAATACATAAAGCAAATAAAAAGGTGCAGAAAAAACCTATAATCTAGAAAGCAGCAGCCATCCATCGATCTTTAGCGACGAGAAACGAACTCGAACGACGGACGACGTAGAAACTATGAAACTACGAACTATCTAACTCTAATTTTGCTTGAATTGAAAGGGTGGCATGAACCGAGGGTCCTCTGCATTGTTGTGACCTTTCCCCCTCGTCCCAGCACTTTGAAAAATGAAGAAACCACCGGATTTATATAGAATTTCGAAAATAACCGCTC
>BMAC01000386.1:1048971-1074457 GCA_014905375.1 Phtheirospermum japonicum | reverse complement strand
CGCGTCGGCAGGCAGTGCGTCGACTTGACGGGCCTAGGATCGACGCTTCAGAACACTTTGCGTCGACGGTGCGTCAGTCGACGCGGGCGTAGCGTCGACAGTGCGTCGACGGTGCGTCAGTCGACGCACCTGCATGGCTTCGGCTCGTCGCTCATCCGTTTTCCTCGTTTTGAGCTGAGATTTTGTGATTTTTTATTTTTGTTTATTTTTGTTCTTTTTGGTACGTTTAATCTCGATTTTTGAGTGTTGTGCTTTGTAGCCACATTTTTGAAGACTCGAGGTTATTTTGATTGAAGATGGCGAATTATCGAGTTAGTTCGCCATATGATGACCCTTACGCTCCAACTCTCAATTGTCAAGTCCCTCCATCGTATTATGACCCGTATGCTCCGAGCGGTCAAGAATGGGCCCATGCTTTTGACTATCCCGGCCCATGTCCTTCAAATTGCTGTAATCCGAGCATAGATTCTTATGGGTATTATGATGCGGGTCTTGACGACTCTTATGCTCAATTTGCCCTGCCTTATCCGAACGCGAACTCGTATGCTCGTACTTTTCCAGATTTCTATTTTTTGAACTACGACGTTTACACTCCACCCACATCCAATGCGTATATTTCGAGCGGCGATCATTCCGTCACTGTTTCTCAAGATTTTTTAGCCGAGATTRTGGAAGCGACTAGACGTATGGATGAACGCATAGAACGTATGGATGAACGCATAGAACGCCTCGATATTCAATTAGAGCAATTTGACAACAAGGTGTACGAGGTAGACCAACCTTGTCATGAGGAGTTGCCCGTCTTTGATATGAAATATTACACCTTTGTTGATGCCAACTCCAGCTTTGATGATGTTTTGAACGAGGTATGCGAAGATGTGAGATTTTTGGGTGAGAAGAAAGAGGTGGGAGTTAGCATTGTCTCTCCCGTGATTTTTGAGGATTATATACACGACTGTGTGGGAGAGTTGTCTTCGGGTGAATTTATTGAATCTCATGTCGTGCCGCTTGATTCTTTGTACGAACATGAGAAGGAGGTGCTTGATCCTTTGATCGAGGATCACCCCGTGTGCCCATTATTTTTTGATATATTCGAGGTGATTGATTACTCGCGTTTCCGACCTCCGAAGCTAGTTGGAGTGTTCGGCATCTCGGGACATGATCTTTGGGCCCGCCTATCATCGCCAACTCTTGCTTTTAGAGAATACCAAGGTGTGGCACGACCGTCATCTATTTTTAGACCCGGGATAATATCGAACGTGGACGTCGTCAAGCTAGAGACGTTAAATAAAGCGCTTCTTGGGAGGCAACCCAAGTTCCTTTTAACTTTATATGTTTTTATGTGTTTTTGTGTGTTTTCAGGTCCCTTTCTTTATTAAGGRCCGTTGGATGATTTTCACCACRGACTCTTRACCACAAGCGCGYATTCAGGGACGTGTCTCTCTTTCTCTMACCTTTTACCATACTTTGCTGAATTTTTCTTTTCTTTTTTTATACAATGTGGACATTGTATGGTTTAAGTGTGGGGGGGTTTGTCCTTGGTTGGTTAGTAAATTTTTGTATGCTTGCTTGTGACTGATTTGAGTTGTGTGTATTGATATTGACTGGAACCTTGACGAAGTGACGTGGTTAGATGCTTTGGTTAGGATATTTAGACTTTCGTTCGAATAATAGTGTAATTGTGGGGAATGAAGTGTAAATAATCTATGAAGTGTCTTGTCCCTTGTTCTATTCATGTTTCGTTCTTAAGAGTCGAATACTCTCTACTAGCCCCGTTTTCCGATAACCTCTATAGGATTTTATGTAATTTTTCTTTTTATTTTGGAGACGTTAAAACTCCACGTGCATTATTGAAGAATGTTATCAGTTGCACTTAGCAACATAAGATTGGAGTCAATGAACTCTCGCTTTTGATGTATGTATATTATACTCGTTTTGTACCTCATCTTTATGGGTACCTTTTATTAAAAAAAAAGAAAAAAAAAAGAGAAAAAGAAAAGAAAAGAAAAGAAAAGGAAAAAGAAAAAAAAAGAAAGAATAAGTACAAGAAGAGAAAACCTTGTACAAGTTGAGTTCTTACTTTTATTTTTTTATTTCTTAGATTATATTGTTAAAGAGGTGTTTTGATAACTGGGCTAGTCGGGTGACGACTTGGCGGTTTGAGCAGGGATAGACTTTGGCCGAGGCATGGATGGGTGACGTACATGGAGGTCAACTCGTTACTTTTAGGTGTTCGGAAGCTAGTCTAAATCTCTTATCTCAACGTTATCGTGTCGTCCTTTTAGTTGAGTTTCTAGTCGATCTAATGCATTAACTTCTTGAATCATATGGATGCATTAGTCATTAAGTCATCGGGTAATTAGCTTTTCCTTGTCTACGTCTAGATTAGATTTTGCTTGAGGACAAGCAAAAAGCTAAGTGTGGGGGAGTTGATTTGTACATATTTGTATGTGATTTTCGTGTGTTTTTGCATCGTATGTTGTGTGCTTTTATGTGTTTTAAGTTTATCTTTTTATCGTTTTTCTTCCTTTTTTATGTTTTTCGTTTCTTATGGTGTTCAATGTGTTTTTACTTTATTTTGTATGAAATAATCTAATTTTGTTTAATGTTAATATCTCAGCTCAAAACGAGGAAAACGGGATGAGCGACGAGCCGAAGCCATGCAGGTGCGTCGACTGACGCACCGTCGACGCACTGTCGACGCTACGCCCGCGTCGACTGATGCACTGTCGACGCACCGTCGACGCAAATGTTCTGAAGCGTCGATCCTAGGCCCGTCAGTCGACGCACTGCCTGCCGACGCGTGCAGCCTGGCTCGCGTCGACTGACGCACCGTCGACGCACAGCAAAGGTTCTGAAGCGTCGATCCTAGGCCCGTCAGTCGACGCACTGCCTGTCGACGCGTGCAGCCTGGCTCGCGTCGACTGACGCACCGTCGACGCTCCGGCAGTTTGAGCGGTTATTTTTGAAATTCTATATAAATCCGGTGGTTTCTTCGTTTTCAAAGTGCTGGGACGAGGGGGAAAGGTCACAACAATGCAGAGGACCCTCGGTTCATGCCACCCTTTCAATTCAAGCAAAATTAGAGTTAGATAGTTCGTAGTTTCGTAGTTTCTACGTCGTCCGTCGTTCGAGTTCGTTTCTCATCGCTAAAGATCGATGGATGGCTGCTGCTTTCTAGATTATAGGTTTTTTCTGCACCTTTTTATTTGCTTTATGTATTTGGATTTAATAACTTTCGCTTTGATGTTGTTATGTACTTTAGTTTCGTTAATTTAGTCATTTTCCTTTTACCGTTTTTCCTAGTTGGTAATTTATGTTAATTTGGTTGAGTAGTTTAGTTGTTATTATTCGTTAGATTAGTTGTTCGTTTTTACCGTTCGATGCTTAATGCTTATTTGCTTGCGTTAATATTATGGAGATGATCATGATGATATTCATGCTTTGCGTTGGAATTATGATTTGATCATGATTATGTTTGTTGGCTAAGTTTATCGGTCTAGTGTGCCTATGGTCGTTTAGAGCCATCGGGATTGACAACCCCGATCGTGGAGATGATTCCGGCGCACTAGACCCTCGTTTTTATTAATTGTTTTTAAAAGCTTTTTATTTTATTGCTCGTAGATGTTGGAACACCTCAAACTTTATTTGATCGAGTGTTTAGTATAGTTTAGTTTAGTTTTTATTTTGCGTTTCTACGTACGTAAATTCGAACACCGGAATAGTTTCCGATTAGTCTTCCTTGTGATTGGACTCGAGTCAACTTATCGCATACAACAGCTCCGTTCTCTTGCGGACGAGCTTTTCATTATTTTTAAACGCGAAAAAGTTCGATTCAATACACACAAGAAACATATCACAAACTGGAAATGTATAGGAAACATCATAGAAATAGTGATGAAACAAGTACCTCTTTTATCGCTAAAACAATGTTATTGTCTGTCTGACACTATGCACAACCCTTCTTTGTGTCCAAAGTCTTTCCTCAAGTTCTTAAAAAACCATATCCAAGAGTTTTCATTCTTGCTATCCACAATTGCGAAATCCAAAGGGAGAATTCTTTCATTCGCATCTTGTGTGCATGCGGACAACAATATTCCCCTGTAACTCGCTCTCAAGAATGTGCTATCAACAACAATTATCTGCTTGCAGTATTTCCATCCTTTAATTGATGCATTGAGATCCATGAACAAGAATAGGAAATCATTGTCTTTAATTTTTAGTATCACTCCAACTGATCTAAACTCTGTTTTCTTCACCATATGGAGGTAAGCCGGTAGCTTTTGATAGGATGCATCTGGATACCCTCTCAACATCTCGAGTGCTTTATCTTTTGAACGCCATGAATTTTTGTATCTCAGATTACTTTATGCCCATCCTTCATGTCCCTCATGACATTTCCCGGTGTGTAAATTGATTTCATGTTGTTGAGGTATTTTCATTTTCTAAAATCCCCAACAAGTTTTGTAGTAGCATTCTTACTACCACACATCCTTTGATCCAGTGGACAAGTGTGGTTGTTGTCCATTTTTCTGACTATGACCTCATCGTCCAAATATTTGCAGATGCTCTCAAGTGCCAGTTGCAATCTTCAACAATACAACGTATGTTATATTGTCTCTTGCACGACTTCTTCACTCTGAAGTAGAAGTGATTCTTCAAAGTGTACGAGGCCATGTGTCAAATATATTCCCGACTTGAATTCACCTTTTTTTTATCTTGGCCCTTCAATTTGTATTTCAGTTTCTTTGGACAATGTTAGCAAAATCGATGAATGTCTCATCCATGTTACCGACTACTGATGCCTCTGTCGATATGCTGTTGTTTGTTTCACCCCTATTTCCATCTTGTTTCCATGAATCTGTATTTCTTAAGGTGCTTGTTTTTGAAATGTTTTTGATCTGTTGCAGGCTTGTTTCTCCTGATTTTGCGAGGAACAAATTCTCTTTGTTGATGACAATGTCGATGCACAGAGGGAACTTAATCCAATCTTCCTTCTTGGTCTTTATCTGCATGTAGAAATTCAGATTATAGTCATTTTTCAGTCTTCATTGGTGGCAGCCCTTCTTTGAATTGGTACTTAATCTGCATTATTTCTTGCTTATTGTTGATTTGTATCCTTTGTTATAAAAGTTCTCTTAGAGTTGTGAATGTTCAGTCATTTGGAATAAGTATTCCTATTGTTGGTATAAGACTGGTTTTTTTGCCACTGCCCATTGTGGTACACTAATACTAGAATGGATGCCATCTGTACGCATTTATATCATGATGAACATACTGGAAACCAACCGAAAACATAAGTAAAACAAAAAATTCCAAAACACACCCAAATAATTACACTAGCAAAATATATATCAGATGCAAGAAGTATTTTGAATCACATTCTGAAACATCTTAGTGAAACATCAATGGATTCTGGATATTTTGAACATTAGTTTTGTTCAGAAATATGTAAGAAATAATATAAAAATAATTCGCTGATTTTTTTTGAAAATAAACATCTGCAAACTATAATCACCAACAATAACAAGCACAAATTCAACTTCATCTAGAATCATCAATTTAATAGGAAATATACAGCAAAGAAACAACAATGAAACAATCGCGATGATTCTTTTTTATTTTTTATTTTTTAAATAAAGACATGTAAAAAAGAATCACCAACATCAATAAGCTTAATTACACAATTATAATCTGATCTCTTCAGTTTAATGTGAAATATAGAAATTAATACAATTTAAATCTGAGAACGAAGAAAATAAATCAAAATGTGTTTTGCTACAAAATTTTCAGTATCGATTAAACAAAATTTTCAGTATCGATTAATTTATTCTCGGAACAACTAATTTGTATCATAAAAATGAATTTCAAATAGAAATAATTACCTTATATATTTGGATTTTCGTCAGAACTTCTTCATTTTTTTAGGATTCGCCTTCTCCGCTGCGATTTTTGTCAGGTTCTGGATTTGAAACCCCATATTTTCTTTGAGGTTTCGTGTCTTCGAATTGCTTGCGATTTATGTATTTGAACTACTATAATATTTTTGAGGATTTTTGGATTTCGAATTGCTTTCAATTTTTGTATTCGAATTGCTGGAATTGCTTCAATTCTGGCTTGGAATTCCTGCGAGATTGTGCTTGGATTCAGGTTTCAAATTGAGAAAATTGCATCACGGAGGACTCTAGCTTCGAATTGGTATCAATTTAGGCCAACTAATTTTTATTCTTTGATTTTTAGTTTGATTTTTTGTATTTAAGACGGGGATAAATCGGGGGATCTGGGTGGTAATTTTGGAATGAAAAGGAGTAATTAGGTAAAAATAGGATTGTTAGGTATTTTGGTAATATTCTGTACAAACCCAAGAAGAATTATCATTTTCCCAAATTATAATCAATAATAGGTTTGTTCAACTAGATCAAAATACGAAATGGGCTGGTAATTGTAAGGAGATTCAGTTTCCATTTTCACTAAACAACTAGTATGAAGCCCGCGATTTTCGCGGGCAAATATGAGAAATGAACAAATTAGAGACTTCAAATGACAATGAAAAAAGACTTATGAGACTTTGGAGCAATCAACACTGGGTGAGACTTCACTTATGAGGAATAATTAAGGAAAAAAAAATCATAATGTTAAATGATTTACTTGGAGCAATCAACACTGGGTGAGACTTCAAATGACAATGAAACCCCACATTTCCCAGGAAGAGACTTTGCAAGCTCAGGGTTAGGCTTAATGCTCTTTGCAGCAGTCTTGAGGCAGCCGCAAGCAGTCAATCTTCCAACAGTGCCAACATAATGATCCATGAATTTGGTAAAACTCACACAATAGCAAATTAAATAAAACTATAGCTCAAATACAAATGCTCCAAAATTTTTAGTCTAATTACAAATACCTCAAAATGGAGAGGGGATTTTCTATAATTTTGAAAGATAGTTGTAGTATTCTGTAATTAGCTAAATTTAAGTGGTATTTTTCTAAAAACCCTAACTTTAGTAGTACTTATCTAGCTACTATGAGGATTAATGGACTGACAAACTGAGAAATGGAGAGGGCTTCTTTTGACCTAAGACCAACACAGAGACCTCCAATTTCTTGACTTGGCTCATCACTGTACCCATTTTTGGTCCTTGGATCACTAATGCTTCATTTTCAACCTGAGAGCACATAAAATCCCATAAATCAATAAAAAAAAAAAAAGCCTACTCACTCCAAACTTAATTAGATCAAAGGGAAATAAGAGTTTGTGTTCACTCAAGAATAAATGGGCAAAAGATTTGACCCAAAAAAAAGGGGAAAAAGATAGAAATAGTAATAATTAAAAAGAAAAAAGAAAAAAAAAGGAGGGTCTGAAAAAACCACTTATAAAGAAAAGATGAAGCATGGGTTGTTGTTTTCTTTATTTTTGACAAACAAAATGATTTAAAAAATGTAGTTGGAAACTAAAAGTTGTGTAGATTAAAAGGATTTAGATATCTCTTCATACAAACCTTAGAGAAACAAACAAACACCCCCCTAAAGTTTTTATATCTAACAAATATCCCCTGGGGATGTAATTTCAAATTGAGAAACAAAGGGTATTCGCAAATTCAAAGATCATTGAGTAATTTTTTTTTAAATAAGAAAAAATAAACAAAAACAAAAAGAAAAAAGGAAATGCAGGATAACCATAAATCAAGAATCTACACTCATCATAATTGTTTGAAAAGCACAAAATTATCAAACACACAACATTAAACTTCTCATAATTATAAATCACCACTAAAACAAATTCACCTCAGGCTTAGACTTGAGGCTTTGCAGAGTGAGCCAAGTGAGGTGGCAAGATAATGAGAGCTGGAACCCTTGCTGTTGATTTCAATCATCAATACTTTCTTAAAAAGGGTAACTTACAAAAAAAACAAAACAAAAGAACAATGATAAGGTTAGTCTATTTACAAAACGGTCCAACTATCTTCCAAAATTACAAATACCTCATTCATATCTGTCTCTATTATAAAATTGCACCAAGGATATTTGTTAAGAAAATGCAAACCTCAAAAGGGTGTTTGTAATCTCTCTCTATATATAAAAAGGCTAGCGTTTTATAAATAGTAGCCTGAAAGGTTTCCCGCCAAAATGTGTTCCTAAATTGGGTAACACATTTTAAGGAAAGTTTCAATCATTAATTTAATTACTAAATAAATATTATGGTTATAGATGTTATTTAATTACTTACCAAATAATTGGATAATGATTTGAAATATGTAAGGATGTTTCCAAAACCATAATTTTCTATATACATATTGTCTCTAAAATATATTGATATAAATATTAAATTAATTAATATCTATGATTATAATAATTACATTATATTTTAGGGTAGATATTACATTATATTGTGTTTATCATTATTCTTAGTAGGATAATTCATATTTCACAGTTTTTGTTGTAGATCTATAAAATATATTTATGTATTTTTAAAAATATAAAAAAACACATGCTTTATAAATAGTATATACAACATTTACCCCGCCAAAAGTGTGTTTCTAAATTATAAATGTTCTATCTCTGTTTTGAAACTTGCCCCGTACACTGACCCGAACTGGCATACCGGTTACCAGGTTACTGAGTCAACAATCGGGTCAACGAGTCAATTACTTACCCGGGCAAAAAATAATAAAACTATAAATATTTTTTTTTGTAAATTAAAAATAAGTAAATTAAATAACTTTATATACATATAGATCACATTTAAAAAGTCATAAACAAACATTCATATATTTCAAGAACATAAATATATTATCCTTCAAACATATCAATTTATATATTAACTTTTCAAATATTATAAAGACGAAGTGAAAAAACAAAGAAATTTAATATGTGAGTTGATGTGTTTAAAGGATAATATTTTTATGTTCATGAAACATATGAATGTTTGTTTACGACTTATCAAACTTCCAAATATTATAAAGAGGAAGTGAAAAAATAATAATAACAAAGTTAATCTTATTAATATGGTTACATAGGCTTAGAGATATATAAGTGAATATAAAAAAATGACAATAAATTTTCCACTATGTAGAAAAAAACGAACTTTTTAAAAAAGAGAAAAAGAATAAGAAGAATGCCTGTATAATTTTTACAATATTGTATACCGATAAAAAGAGTTGTTGCTTACTATTTTTACAACCTTCAGTGCCGATAAAAAATTTGTCGTGTAATTATTTTGTGTATCACATCGAATTTAAACAAGTTGTTTAGATTGGAAAGGTTACTATAATTAATGGTTTGAGGATAATAAGAAATTCAATTCAAATTAATGGTTTGTTCGGGCCGCGGGTTAGCAATTGATGTCTGGCCAGCCCAAGTAGCCGGGTCTAAAGCGGGCTGACTGTAAAGCAGTTTATTAAGCCGACTCCCATCAGACAGTGCTTCAGTTTGGCCGGGTTTCGAGTCAATCCGTCCGGTTGGGTCGGGCTGGGTGCAGGGGCGGATCCAGGTTTCAGAGTTAGGGGAGGCGGCGAATTAAAAAAACGGTTACATATTATATGATAAAAAATAATACAAATGTAAAAAGAGAAATCCAAATTAATAATGATAATTAGTTGAATTATATGGCCTCAAATCTTAGTAATTTATCTATTTTAAGTTTTAATACATCATTAAATCATCTTAGATAAAAAAAATAAAATGGGGGAAAAGGGAAAAAAAAAAAAAGACAAACAAAAATATATAAGGAAAGAAAGGAAACTAAAAGAGGGAAATACAAGAAAATGAGAAAATTAAAAAAAAAGGAAAAATAAGAAAAGCCAAAAAATTGAAAGAAAAATGAAATTAAAAAAAAAAGACAATATAAAAAGGGAAAGAAAAAAAATGACAAAGAAAATGGGGTAAAAGAAAAATAAAAAAAAATAAAATAAGAACAAACAAAAATATATAAAGAAAGAAAGGACATTAAAAGAGGGAAAGACAAAATAAAAAATAGAAGACTGCAAAAAAGAAAAATAGAAAAGCCAAAAAATTAAAAGAAAAATTGAAGGAAAAAAAGGACAATATAAAAAAAAGGGGAAGAACAAATATGTAGCCATGAGATGTTAATTGAAGGGATTGAACCCTTACCACTTAGTTGATAGAGGGAAGCTATAACCACTTCACTAGCTTGATAGTTAATATTAAATTGAGGCTGAATATTATATAAACAACACCATAATAACCCTATATACAATAAAACTTTGAAAATCGTCGCGGGGGCCGTGGCCTCCCCAGTACAAGTCGTCAATCCGCCCCTGGCTGGGTGTAAAATAGTGATTCTTATGTTTAACTATATTGCGATTATTAAACTTCAGAAACTATTAAATATGACTTTAAATCTTCCTTATTACTTATTAAATTTCTCAATATATACATTGCAATTATTTTTAAAGAAATCTTCCTAGTTGCTTCATAATACTCACAATAATAATCAAATCAATTGAATTGAATTTTCTTTTGAGACTATTAAATTGTGATTTAAATCTTCCTTCTCGATAATATAATGAGAGTAAGAGTAAATCTATTTCTTTTACTGTGATGACAAGTAATATTATAAATGCGTGTTATCATAAATTAGTCAAAATTTAATTCAGGTTATTATTATTATTGCGAACAATTTTCATGATTCATTTTTCTTATTTAAGATCTACTTGACTGATATAATTAAAGGAGTTGAGATAATTGGTAGATGGTAGTTGATTGTAAATTATTGTTTGGCAATGATTTAAGAATGATTTAGCGATATAAACATTAACGAGTGATATACAACTAATATACATAAAAAGTAAGAAAAATATAAAATAATAATAAATATAGATTTCTAAGAAAATATATAAAAAAATAAGAAAAATAATGATACCAAAATATTATATTGATAAATAAGAATCTCCTTATGTCTGAAAATAATACTTATGTAAAACTATAAATTAACATATTAGCATATAAAAAATTATAAAGGAAAATAATTAAAAAAAATATTTAATCAACTATCAACTGATTAGAAAAAACTAAAATTTGTAACTTTTTTCAAAATAGACCTTTTTAAGTCTAAACTATCAGGAGATTATTAAAAACTTTTACCAAACGACAATTAAAGCGACAACGTGCTACATTCTAAATTTAAACATGTAAAATTTATTATTTTCAATAAATTGATTCTTCTTAACCAGTCCCTCCAATTCATATTAAATATCGTTTTAGAAGTTTTATTTTATTGAAAATTAATTGTTATTTCAGAACTTTTTAATACTTTCTTCGAAATTGTATTCTAATTGATTTAGAAAATTAATACTAACTTATGATAATATATAATAGTAAGATGATTGTGAGGAAAGAGGGTGAGAGATTAATTAGGAATGTCATTAATTCATTAAGGTGTATTATTCAATATTTTATATTTCTTATTTTTTGGCATAAATTAATAAAATGATAATTAAAAATAAATGAATGGAGTATATTTTAATAAATATGTATTGGAAGGGTTTAGGCATTACGTGGATATGAATTCAATAACTCTTCTACTTTCATAATTTTAATGAACGAGTATAATCAAATATTTGAAATTATGAAGTATGAAAAATCGAGACAGGTGCATGATTTGAGTTGAATAATATGATATAATGTCATTCTAGAGGACAGGACTAAATATTATAAATATTATTTAAGAAATATGAATTAATAAATTATATTGCTTCACAAAAATATGTTTAATATAGATAAATGTGACTTATATAAAAAATACTCAAATTTATAGATTTAAAATTCAGATGTGTCGTGATTTTAACTTCGATTAGTTTAAAGTTTGACTACAAGAAAATAAATTTACCTATAAAAATTGTTAGTAAAAACTATAAAAATTGAAAGTTTCAGGTAAAATTATTGTCGGTAATTATTTACCATGAAAATCTAAAATTGTTAGTAAATACTTTCAACATTTTTGTCAGTTAATGGTAAGTTTGTTACTGACTTTGCAGCATTTGATCGATAAAATTTGAGAAACAATATATTTTAGTCTATCATTATAACATTAAATTGTAAAAATATTGTCACTTATAACACAGAGTTCAACATACAGAGCAAATGCATTGCATGGGTTAAACACCCATGTTTCACCCAGAAAACCTGACTACGCCCAAAACTGAACTTTTGCCTTGTGTAAGCCTGACCTGCACCCAAAAACACGTCAGAAAAGGACCACCGGAGGTTTTCCGGTGGAAACCTATCCGATGCTTAAGTCAGATAAGCGTTATGGAGTGTTTTAGTGCGCAAGGAAAAGAATGCACAAGAATGACATATCTTTCTCAGCCTGAAGGCTGAGATATTTTTAGTTTTCCTCAGTGGGGATCCCGTCCGGGATCTCGGAAACACTGGCCGCGAATCAAGGGCCGTTACGCAAAAAATTCTGACAAGTGGTCCCACTTGTCCCCTTGAGGAGGTCCGGATACCAGACCTGTCTTGATCCTGCTCTCTCCAGATTATATTCTCTTAGGATTATTTTGTATAGAATCCATATCAGCTCAAGACAATTCCCGAGCTGTGACGATCCTTCTTTCGATATATCTCTGACCCCTTTTTCGAGATGACCAAGTCAGGCCTTCCATAAGACTGGTCTGGCCAAATCCTCTGTCTTTTTCTTAGTAATCATAATTCAGATCTACCCCTATCCAGGTCTGGCTATTCAGGCCACATCAACCATAACCTAATCCATTTAGAAAGAAAGAAAAAACACTTTTAAACTTGTTTTTCGATCACTAAAATCGAGACATACGACCTATATATAGTGGACAATCTGATCACTTGAGCTAATCCACTTTATCGACTATGTAACGATTTACCTTTGATATGTTTGAATACACACACAACCACACACACACACACACACACATACATATATATATGTATATATATATATATATATATATATATATATATATTGTTATGTTCTATTAATAATTCAGTATTATTATTCTCACATTATTTGTACTTACACAAAATCATCACAATTCGTACGTGCATCGCACGGGTTAAGCACTAGTATACCTTAAGGAGCTATTTGTAATTCAGAAGGATAGTTTTTTTTTTAACAATCTTTGAAAAAATGGATTTTCACCTTAATTACAAAAGAAAAACATTAATGTTTAGTCTAATTAAAAAATGGCCCAAATATCTTCTAAATTTACAAATACCTCATTCATATCTGTTTCAAATTACAAATTGCACCAACAGGGAGTATATGCTAAAAAAATACAAACCTCAAAATGGTGTTTGTAATAGCTTAATGAGCAATATGTAATCCTGGAAGGTAAAAAAAAAATCCCTTTTAACTATCTCGGATAAAAATGATTTTCACCTTAGTTAGAAAAATACCCTCAAGGTTTAGTGTAATTAAAATATGCCAAATTTTCATTCAAAATTATAAATATCTCATTCGTATCTGTTTCTATTTACAAATTGCACTAGCAGGAGATATTTTTTAAGAAAGTGCAAAACTTATTTATAATTCTGAAAGGTTTTTAATTTAACTATCTTTGATAGAAATGGATTTTCACCTTAATTAAAAAAATTTACCTTTACTCTTGGTCTAATTAAAAAAAAAAGGGACAATTATCTTCCAAAATTACATGTACCTCACTCATATCAGTTTCTATCTACAAATTACACCAACACCAACACCAACGTATATATGTTAAGGAAATGCAAATCTTAAAAGGGTGTTTTTCATACCTTAAGGAGCTATCTGTAATTTATAGTACACAGATCTAAATGAACAACAACTAATAACCTCATATTAATTTACCTAATCGTAATTCAAAACGTCCTCCGAAGAATGATCATACGCAGCAATTGTCCCAACATGCTGCCCTCGAAAGTGCACCAACGACCTCCAAAATGCCTCCCAAGCGTCTGTAACCATCAGATGTGGCTCGAACGAATTCTTGGCCGACGATGCCGAGGTGTCCAAAGCAGACCGTCTAGGCGAATACGTGCTCTCATAATAGTCCAAACCTCTATTCAAACTGATCGATAACTCGCTGAGTGACCTCTCGTGAAACGATCTCTGCCTCTCTAACTTTAACCTGGGCGTGTCAAGTAGCTTCATGAGATCATAATCGTCCACTTCAGACATTAATATAAAAAATAAACAGAAAATTAGAAATAAAAGGCACAATCACATCTAAAAAGAGATATTGTTATTTTTGTACAGATCATCATTGGTTTATTTGTTCAAATCCTAAAACTATAACTTGTTTAAAGTAGTGGGATCTGAGCAATCTATTCAATTTGAAGAAATATGTTTCAAAATAATTAAGATCTGAAAAAAATATATTATAATTTACGAACAAAATTTCCATCGATTTCAGAATTAAACAATTATACAAACATAAATACAAACATGTTCGAGACATAAATCACATATGAGGATCTTAACCACGATTAAAGATGTAAAAAGGAAAAATGCATGACTTTGACAAATTTTGAAAAGAAAAAACAAATATGCACAAAAGATATTTAATCTACCTTGGGGTCCTGGATTAACTTATGTCCTATTAGATTCTTCTTGATCCGTTCCAAATTCTTCTGCCTTGAGATACCCAACTTAATTTAGATTTCATCTTGCATCTTGGTTAATCTCAGATAATATACCAAATTTTGAAATTGAACATCACATAAATTCAATTCCAAGATCATAATGGAATTGATTGGAAAACTATATTTTCAAACAGATCTAGTCGATGTTTTTAACAAATATTTATTAGAAAGATGTATTAACTTTGCTGCCAAAAAACATGCCAAATCACATACTCTCCAACAAACTTATTACTTTTTAGTCATTTGTTAATCGTCCATTGGAGTTTAATTACAGAAAATGGGAATGCTGAAAAATAGGTATAGCAAGTCTAATAAAAAAAATACCAAAAGTTTGCAGAAAATAATTTATAAGTACAAAATACTGAATATATTTCAAAGATTGTACAGGAAAACCAATTCTGAGTGTTGATTTTAGTTGACATAAAAGATTTTGTTAATCAAATGTTAAGGTTGATTCTTGGAATCCATTGGCTGATAACAATGGTTTGAAAGTGAAAGCAATATCAAAAACATATATAATGTTTTTAGTATTAATAAACAAAAGCATGTATTGATAACTTAGGACAATATAAAATTTAGGGAAAATATTTGCCAAAGCAGAACTCCGTCAAATTAAAAAATTAGCACCAAACAGAATCAGGCATACAACAATTTTCTAATTCAAGCATTCTTTACTGATTGCTTAAGAAAACAACTACATACTATCCAGGTAATAAGCAAGAGAAACAATTTACAAAAATTAAAAGGAAGAAAAGAATTAGTTTGCGAAGTTAATTGGCAGAAATGACCTAACGAATTAATTTTTAAAAATAAAAACACTCCATAAATACAAAAATTTGAAAAAAATATTGCAGAAACTCCTAGCAATATAATTTTCATAAAAAATGGATAAATCATAGTTAAAAGTTAGAACCATTTAATTTTTAAAATTTAAAAACACAATAAAAGTATAACCGTATATTAATTGTCAAAAATGTTTCTGAAATGGACAAACTAACCCAAAACATTTTAACATAGTTCCAAACCAATTGAAGTTCTAGAATTACAAAACTACCCCTTAAGGTTTGATTCATTTTTACATTTTTTTTCATTAATAATGAAAACGAATTTCTAAAACCCTCATTCCAACTATTTGATCCATAATCCATATACAGTATTAAAAATCCATAATATTTGCATTCTGTAGAATAAAGGAGGTATACGTGATTCTATGTCTTCCAATTCACAACATAAATCTTTATATTTTTGAGGGCCTTGCGATACTTCCGAATGGCCATCTTGTAGTCTTATTTCTATACAATAAAAGAAATATATAAATATATACTAAATGTAATAAAAAAGCATATTATGTCCAAACAAATAAGTTTCTCACTTTCTTATCGTAAGCCATTTAAATAAAATAATAATAATAATAATAATAATAATAATAATAATAATAATAATAATAATAATAATAATAATAAGTTAAGATAAGATAATATTACGATTTCTACTTTATGGACACTATTTCTAAGTGTCTCTGAACCAAAACTACCTTAAACCATAAATGAAAACAAAACTATTTTTTGTATGTAGCAAAAAACTATATTTAAATATTAGCTGAATAATCATCTATAAATTAACAAAAACATAGAATAACATTAAAAATGAAAGATATGTACTTCTGAACAAACTCATGTTTAAAATTGTTATTGAAGACTTTAATTACTGATATGACAAAGCCTTTTCTTGCCTACAAATCTACAATAATTGCGGAAAATACATGTGTTTGTTAAAAATATGTTCGACTGGGTTACCAGGATCAATGTCGTTTGAGGCATCGTCATTACCAGAAGCTCTTTCTTCGTGCCAGCATCAAATATTAGACGTGTAAATGCCTCTTCTCGGAGCTACTTTATATTCATTGCTCCAGGTCATCAATGTCCCTGACTTTCTGCTTTACATGGGAGGCAGCGTTCTTATCTTTGATATCTTCTTTAGCTGCCAAAAATGTCCCACTGAATTAGAATTATGTTTGAAATAACAGTTTAATACAATACAAATCAGCATTTACACATAATCACTGACATCCTGAAGATTCATAGCAAATCGCATAACGTTGTATAAAGAATTGTTTTAAAAATACCTTATTGTAATCATGTTTGGAGTGGCAATAAAAAAATAGATCATTAAAACAAATCGAGAATAATCATTTTTCAGAACGATTTTGATGATCGATTTTTCCAGATCTGAAAAAAAGATCTGAATAAATTTATGAAAAGTTTTTGATGATATGAAAAAATTGATTTTGATGATAAAAAAGAGAAGCAAACGGCTTAAATTAAAAAAATTGAACAAATTATTTTCAAAAAATGGATTTGATCGGAATGTTGTTTGTTCAATTGGAATAAAGTTAAAGAAAAAATTATGCGGCTATGTTCAAAGCAGACATTATCTATAAATGAATGCAACAAAAGGACATAAAAACAAAAAACAGATAATATATTTCAGAAGCACCGTTCAGAATGATTTAGTGCAATTAAAAAAAATAAAGCTTCTGAAGGGGATGCAATACAGAAACATCACATTGTATCTTATAGCCTCATAAGTTCCATAAATAGCCCCTGCATATGACATCATAATAAACAATTCATGAATATAGAAAACTATAAACTTACTCAAAATCCATTCAATGTAACCAAGACAAAAAGAACATTTAACCTAATCTCACAAAACATTCCAATAAAAGATCTCATGAATACATATAATATACATTCAAAATCAGTATGGTCCCAACCACAGTAACAATAAGCATCTGCAACAATATTTGGGGATAATTTATTCCTTATTCGAGAAATTGACATAGCACTATCAGTGACCAAGTTGCATATTCAAAAATAAAATCTTTTCATTGGGGTTTATATTGTGAAGCAGAAAGGGGAAATAGTTGGAGGTAGGGTTTAAGGAGAAATGAGAAACTTTACCCACAGCTCCGCCGACTGCGCCGCTGATGGCGAATCCCACCGTAACTCGTGCTAGACAGCTATCCCTCGCCATATCTTCTCTCTTGACTGTTTGTTTTTTTGATACTTCGAAAGAATATTATGCAATCCTGCCAAAATAAAGCAGCACATACATTGAAGTGATAAAGGCAAACAACGCTAAACATGGAGGCCATTCAATCTACAGATAGGTCCAGTTGGATACAGCTGTGTGACTCAAGACAACGCAAAAAGATGCAAAAGATAATAACCTCTTTGCTCTTGTTGCTCCCGGAGAACTTTTGAATAATTGAAAACCCTGTTCAGCATTCGCATCCAGTTGAAAATCAAAACTCTTTGTATATTTTCTCGCTCTGAGCAGAACCGTGACTATAAAATTATTATTTTTTAGAAAAAGAAAAGAGGTGTTAATATTATTCGGCGCTGGTAAAAAAACCTTTATAAGATTTAACAAATGTCAATTAGGTAATTTCTCTGGGAGAAAGAATTGTGGGTGCAAAGAATTGATGGTGTCAAGAACAGATCTGAAAAAAACGAATCCATATTAAAAAAAAAAAAGATTTGAAAAAACAGCTTTGAAAAAAACATATCTGAAAAAATCTGCATAGCGATTTTGATGATCGATATTTACAACTCATAAACCTATAACAGTTCTTACCAGAAACGAAAACAAAGCAAACAAAAAAATGAAAACAAAGAAAAGAAGGGGCAGCAGGAGGTAGGCAGAAAAAACAAAGAAAAGAAGAAACGAAACCCTAGAACAGTGAAAAAAAAATATTAACATAATTTTTTTTTATTTATACCTGGTCAAAATTTTGTCTTCCTCCCAAAATAGAGGCAATTTATTAGGTGCACCTGAGTGCATCTTGCTAGGTGCACTCTGTTTTACGTGATGATATATGATAGTTATAGGTGATGATATATGATAGGTGTACGTGATGTTATATGGTAGTTGTACGTGATGAGATGTGACAAAAATCTAGAGTTTAGGGTTTAATTTTCCATTTTAGGGTTTAGTTTTACATTTTAGGGTTTAGTTTTCCATTTTTAGGGTTTCATATTTCGTTTTAAGGTTTAATTTTTTATTTTTATATTTAATTTTCCATTTTAAGGTCCCGTCAAAAATCTATCATATTACCAGTTATATGTGATGATATGTGTTAGTTATATGTGATGATATATGATAGAAATTTAGGATTTAGAGTTTAATATTAAATTTAAGGGTTTAGTTTTTTATTTTAGGGATTAATTTTCTATTTATGATAATAGTCTATTTCTGGATTGGTATGGAAGTCGGTTTTCTAGGAATATGAACTAATAGTGAGTAAAGTTTTCTAAAGTGGGGGATTTGGAAATTTTACTTACGGCATATCTATATTTTAGTACTTGATGTGTTGGATTCTTTAATATATTGACACCAGAGTTTATGTTATCTGTTAGAATTTTAAATGTTTAACTTGATTTATGAACTAGTTGGATAATTCGTGGGTTTGTAGTATGGTGTCATATGGTGTGTGCTAGGTTTGTAGTATGTGATGTTATGAAATTGTATGTAGAACTTTTAATGGATATTGTTGTCGACTGTTGTTGATTGTCATGTTTCAAAAAGTCTATTCATAAGACAGTCTCACCCTCTTAATTTGTCTTTTGTGCTGAGTATCTATACGAAGATTATATATATGCGTCTTAGATGTCCGTAGCGACAAAAATTACTTAGATATCTTTCTAGTAGAATTATGCTAAAAATATGATTACTGCACATTGTTGTACTGCTGTCCAGTTTTCTGAACATTGCTTTGTGCTGATTTCAGCCTCTTAATATGCTGTTTGGCTTTTGGTGTATTCACAATAGGTGTATCTTGATTTATATGCTTTCTATCTCCGCAAGAATCATATTTTTATCTAATTTTTCTTTTTTAAGAAAGTTATTGCTAAATTAATGACGCTGCGTATGATGACATAAACTTGCAAATGTGTAAAAAACTTGGATTTGATGACTTTTATTTTATCTATTTTACTTGATGTGATTGAAGGTTAGAGTTTTATTTATTTATTTATTTTTTTATTATTAAGGTATTATTATTTGGGGCATTACATAATTTAATATGCAAATTATTGTGTTGGACCGTTTAGCAACTTAAACATAAAAAATGGGATGTTATAATTTTTACGTTGAACTTTAAGTTTTATATATGTGATACGGACCAAAATAATTACGCGTGAATTATGTGATAAATGTGACTATTTGTGGAAAGCGACCTCATTTCCTAGGGAGGGTGTACCCCTGGGAGGTGGGCGAGCTGTGARAARTCGAGCGGATTGTTTTGTGAAGAGTAGCGACCTGTAGTATGGGGATGACTTTTCATACAGGGTTGCAATCTCTTGTAATTTGGGCTGAGTACTTGAGCCCGTTTTGTGGACCTAATATATGCGAATTATCATGGGCCTGGTGGGCTGTATGCCCCGGCTTAATTGGGATATCTATGGAGAAGTTTATTGTTTATGGGAACTTACCAAGTATGATGAGTCTTAATTGAGAGGCGATTGTGGAATCCTGATGTAAATGAAATTCTTATTACGAAAGGTAACCCTAGATATTGGGAATCTTCTCCCATCCCTATAAAAGGAGCCCTTGGCTTCTTCCTTAAAGGTTAATGCTTGTTTACGCATTTATGATCTGAGTGCACCGATATTATTGAGAGAGAAGAAGTGTGTTTTTCGCTTATTAACTTAAGCGTTGGAGGAACGGGCTCGAAATCTGGCCCGTTCTAGGCGCTGTTTTGCAGAAAAGCGAGGTCGCTGTGAAGATTGCGGATACATTGGAGGTCGCTGTGTCACGTTTGGATGTTTTCTAGGTCACTGATCTCTACTTTTGAGGTTAGTACCCCCTTTATTTGGTAGTTCAACTTTTTGGACTTATCAAATTGGCGCCGTCTGTGGGAAAGAGAGACATCGAGTCTTTGAGCGAAAGGCGTGAGAATTTGCAKAAACAAAACATGAAGGAGAAAAAKATAACACCGAGWGTTRTGGATTACGCMTCCGGATCCAACAATAAGAAGAAAAAGAATAGATTCCTACATCTTGGCGAGAAGGAMGTCCCGGGGGAMGAGCAGGAGTACCCTCGCGTGGGTCCTCTGATTCGAAGCGCGGGCAATACACCTCCACCTTCTCCTAAAAAGCAAGTTGGGAGGGGGCTGGTGGAAGAAGTGGAGAAGCAGACGCCTGGGGTAGAACCACAAAAATCAATCCCCGAGGCAACAGGAGGAGGAAATCCGCCGAAGGAGACGCCCGATCAGGGCAAGAAGGGATTCTTGGAGGGGCTTATGGACTTTGTACCTGTCGAAAAACAGGAGGAGTTACGTAAGTATTTGGAGTGCGAGCTGAGCAGGGGAAAGGATAAGAGCGAGAAGTTAAACGTTGATAAAGAGGGCGAGCCAACGGTTGGAGAGGAGAAGAAGAAGAAGGAGCTCGGCAAGAGAAAGAAAGGAGATATCTCTAGTTCCTCCTCATCCATGGATTCTCGTGTTCACACACGGAGGGGAATAAAACTGAGGCGAGATCGTTACAAGGGGAGAGGTCGCAAGCATCATAAAGGCGATAGTGAGAGCGATACCCCTACCTCAGACTCGAGTAGTGACTCCGGTGGGAGGTCGCGGAAAAGTGGTAGAGGTTATAAGGGGAGAAGAGAAGAGAGCGAGGTGGGGCCACACACTAAGGCCTTCCGAGATTTGCAGGAGGCCATGCTGAAGTTGTAGAAGCGGATGGATGGAGAAAGCCTGGAAGGGGAGGAAGAGCATCCCTTTTCAGAAGAGCTGATGCACGCATCGATGCCTCGAAATTATAAGGAGTTAGATTTTCAGTACCGAGGAACGACTGATCCAGTCGCACACTTGCAGATGTTTGAAAACGCGAGGATGACGCATAACTACACGGGGGCTGTGGCGTGTCGAGCCTTTGTATCCACCCTGAGGGGGATCGCACAGATTTAGTTTTACCAACTCCCAAATGGTAAAATTACGAGTTATCCGGTGTTGCGAGCTTCCTTCCTGAAGCAGTTCTCCAGCATCAGGCAGAGTGCGAAGACAGCCCAGTCGCTCTTCACAATGGTGCAGCGACCTGACGAGACGCTGAAACAGTATGTTAATAGATTTACCAATGCTACCTTGGAGGTTCCTACCGCTACAGATGAGATGAAAGCTGGGGCTTTGCATCAAGGTTTGATGAGGGAAGATTTGCGGAGGTCGTTGGTAAAGAAAGAAGCTCGCACATACGACGAAGTTCTCACGAGGTGCCATAAGTACGTGCAAGTAGAAGAGGAAGAGGAAGAGCACCGACTGCGTTTCGGTAGGGAGGTCGTGAGCGCGAGGGAGAAAGCGCCTGAGAGAGAACCAAGGAGAGAGCATAGAAGAGGCATGCGCGGACTCTTGGCCTCTAATGTCGGGGTCAGTGTGAGTCAAGAGCCGGATATGAAATTCTGGAAAGAGGAGGATTTCACACCACTAGCTATAGCACAAGCTAAGGTGTTTGGTGTCATGGAACGCTCGGTACCTGATCTAATACGGTGGCCGGAGGATCGCACGTTCGTCCCAACACATCCAAAAACTGTCTCCTTTTGTCGTTTCCATAATAATTATGGGCATTTCACGGAAAAATGCCGACATCTCCGGGAGGAGATAGAGAGACTTATAAGGGCGGGGCATCTAAAGGAGGTAATCTACAAGGAGAAGGAGCCGGGCGAGCAGAGGAGGATGTTGCCTCCACCCCCACCGGGAGGCCCACCTCCTGCTCAGGTCGCGAGACAGGGGCGTCAGAGAAACCAGGAGTTCAGGGGGCCCCGAGGAAATAAGGGGAGGATAAATATGATTTCAGGGGGCCCAACAGATGGTGATTCCAATAACGCGCGCAAGAAGCACTTAAAATCGGCTCGCAATAGAACCTGGGAGGTCGCAAACGTTAGTAGGCAGCCACAGGTTGTGGGGCCAGACATATCTTTTGGCCCGAATGAGAGGCGTGGTCTACAGGAAGATCATAATGATGCGCTGGTGATTGAAGCAGAAGTAGCGGGCTATGAAGTTAGTAGYATCTTTGTAGATAATGGGAGTTCGGTAAAAATTATCTATACAGATTGCCTTGATCAAATGGAGGTGGATAAGAGGGTGCGATCCGTGAATACACCCATCTATGCGTTTAACGGAGCACAGGTGAATACGGAAGGAGAGATGACATTAGAAGTAGTGTTGGGAAAGGGTACGGGCCGAGTGAAGAAAGCTTTGAAGTTTCTGATCATCCGCGGGAGGTCGACCTACAATGTGATATTGGGGCGACCTGCTCTTAATGCGTTTCAGGCCGTAACGTCGACCTATCACATGAGCATAAAATATCCGGTAGGTGACAAGGTAGGGGAGGTCATTGCCGAGTAACAGGTCACAAGGTCTTGTTACCAAATGGCGGTCAGAAGAGGATTGATGGAGAACAAACGAGAGAGAGATGTTGATCGGCTGGAGGGGATACTTAGCGCGAAGAAGGTGAAAGAGCAAGAGACCTCTCTCCGGCCGAATGAAGAATTAATGGAGATCTCCTTAGAGGAGGACCGGCCAGAGTATGTTACAAAGATAGGAACCTTACTATCGGAAACATTGAAAGATGAGATGATTAGCTTGTTGAGGGAATTCCGAGATGTATTTACATTTGGGGAGAAGGAGTTGACTGGGGTTTCCCCAGAGGTCGCCGCAACATCATTTAAATGCGGACCCAGAAGCTAGACCTATAAGACAAAAAAGGAGGCATTTCGGGCCCGAGCTCGATAAGATCATTGAGGAGGAGGTGCAGAAGCTGTTAAAAGCTGGACATATTAGGGAGATTCAGTTCCCTGAGTACTTGTCCAATGTTGTGATGGTGCCAAAGCTGGAGCAGAAGTGGAGGATGTGCATAGATTTTCGAGATTTGAACAAAGCCTGTCCTAAAGATCATTATCCTTTGCCGAGGATTGATCAATTGGTGGACTCTACCTCTGGATACGAGCTGTTGAGCATGATGGATGCTTCGCAGGGGTACCATCAGATACCTCTTGCCAAAGAAGATCAGCCTAAAGTGAGCTTCGTCACTTCCACCGGTACTTATTATTTTGTATCCATGCCTTTTGGATTGAAGAATGCGGGGGCGACCTACCAAAGGCTAGTGGATCGTATGTTTAAGGATCTGTTGGGGTCTACCATGGAGGTCTATGTAGATGACATGCTGGTTAAGAGCAGGCGAGCTGAAACGCATGTGGACGACCTGAGGAAAACATTTCTCATATTGCGGCAGTATGGGATGAAGCTCAATCCGAAGAAGTGTGCATTTGGTGTGAGGTCGGGGAAGTTTTTGAGGTATATGGTAACAGAGCGGGGAATCGAAGTCAATCCGGAGAAGGTGCGAGCTGTTATGGAGATGCCTCATCCCCGCACTGTGCGAGAAGTACAGATATTAACAGGTCGGATGGCGGGTCTTAGCCGATTTATTTCTAGGTCGGCGGAGCGAGGTGTTCCTTTTTTCAGGGCGCTTCGAAAGGGATCTCGGTTTGAGTGGACGAAGGAAGCAGCGGATGCCTTTGACGAGCTGAAAAAGTATTTAACAGAGATACCACTGCTGACTAAACCCATGCCAGGAGAAGAGCTAATTTTATACGTGTCGGTGGGTGAGGTCGCCGTGAGTTCGGTGCTGATAAGAGAGGAGGAAGGCGTACAGAAACCCATCTACTATATTAGCAGGATGTTGCGGGGTGCCGAGTTGAAGTATACCGAGCTCGAGAAAAGAGGTTTCGAGCTAGTTACCACAGCAAGAAAGTTTCGACCTTATTTTCTGAGCCACAGAGTGAAGGTGCGCACTAACTTGGCTTTGAAACAAGTCTTGGGAAATCCAAGTGTGTCTGGGCGTTTGGTGAAGTGGGCAGTGGAGCTCAGCGAGTATGACGTGGTGTATGAGCCCAGGACCGCCATTAAAGCGCAAGTATTAGCAGACTTTTTGCAAGAGATGACAAAACAGGTCGATGAAGAGGTAGAGCTGAAAGCATGGACCTTATATACTGATGGTTCGACCATGGCGTCAGGGGCAGGGCTAGGCGTAGTTTTAACTAGCCCGGAAGGATAAAGCTTGGAGTTTGCAGTTAAGTTGGGGTTCAAGGCATCCAATAATGAGGCTGAGTACGAGGCGGTGTTGCAGGGAATCAAGATGGCTAGCGAGTTGGGAGCTAGAAGATTGTGGGCGTATACGGATTCCCAACTAGTAGCTCGGCAATTCGATGGTTCTTTTGAAGCTCGGGAGGAGCGTATGGCAATGTATTTGGAGAAATTGCGAGAGGAAGCAGCTCACTTTGAAGAATTTACGTTGGAACATTTACCGCGAGCTGAGAATACACGGGCAGATTAGCTCGCCCGAATAGCAGGAGCATTAATGACCTGTGATACTTGGAAGGTCACATTGATGCAGTTGGGTGCCAGCAGTATTGAGAGAGGAGTAGAGGTTATGGAGATTGAAGACAAGGACGATTAGCGTGGGCCCATTTGGGATGTCCTGCTCAAAGCGCAAGAAGGGGTGGAGAGGTTAAACACAAAAGATGCTAGAGTTGCAGCTCGCTTCTGTATAATGAATGATGAATTGTATAAGAGGTCGCGATTTGGACCTATTCTGAAATGTTTGGCAAGAGAACATGGGATGGAGGTACTGAAGGAGATACATGAGGGATATTGTGGGGATCATGCAAAGGGAAAGGCACTGATGAACATAACATTGCGAGCAGGTTTCTTTTGGCCTGGGATGAAGGCCATGGCTGGCGAGCTAGTCCGGACATGTGAGAAGTGCCAAAATCATGGTTCAATTATTCATATACCAGCCGAGGAGATGATGGTAATGAGCTCGCC
>BMAC01000386.1:999188-1037511 GCA_014905375.1 Phtheirospermum japonicum | reverse complement strand
ATCTGGTTCTGATTCAGAGGAAGAAGATCCAGCAGATCCCATTGATCTTCATCAAAGGGACATTCCATCCAGAATCCAGAAAAACCACCCCGTGGGCCAAATCATTGGTGATATGGATGAAAGAAGTACAAGACGAAGACAAATAAATTTCAAGGAAATGGTCAGGTATGTATGTTTGTCTACTAATTGTTCTAAGATTCGTGAGTCTTTGTACCTTTCTAAAATAGATCCCAAGCGCGTGGAGGATGCACTCAAGGATGAGTTCTGGATTCGGGCTATGAAAGAGGAGCTAGACCAATTCGCCAAGAAAGATGTGTGGGATCTTGTTCCACGGCCAGAAAGTGCTCACGTGACGGGGACCAAGTGGATATTCAAGAACAAGACTGATGGAGCAGGCAACATTGTGATAAATAAAGCTCGACTTATCGCACAAGGGTATACGCAAATTGAAGGAATTGATTTCGATGAGACATTTGCCCCTGTTTCTCGAATTGAGTCGGTAAGACTTTTGCTTTCTATTGCTTGTTATATGGAAGTTTCGTTGCATCAAATGGACATTAAGAGTGCCTTTTTGAATGGGGTCTTAAGTGAAGAAGTATATGTTGAGAAGCCTAAAGGATTTGTTGATCCTCAAAAACCTGATTTTGTTTTAAAATTGAAAATGGCCCTTTATGGTTTAAAACAAGCTCCTAGAGCTTGGTATGAAAGGCTAACTCAATATTTGCTTTATTTGAACTTTAGACGAGGGGAAGTTGATAAAACTTTGTTTCTTCTTAAATCCAACAAGCACATCTTAATTGTCCAAATTTATGTAGACGATATTATTTTTGGATCCACTAACGAGCAGATGGTCAAGGAGTTTGTCACTCGAATGTCTGATACGTTCGAAATGAGTATGGAAGGTAACCTCTCGTACTTCCTTGGTTTACAAATTAAACAGCTTGATGACGGTATTTTTCTTTCCCAGACTAAATATGCAAAGAACTTAGTCAAAAAGTTTGGGTTAGAGGGTGAAACTGRCAAGAAAACGCCACTGGGCAAAAATGTGAAGCTGTCCAGAGACGATGTTGGTAAGGGTGTTGATAACACCATGTTTAGAAGTATGATAGGCAGTTTGTTATATTTAACAGCAAGTAGACCTGATATTATGTATAGTGTGTGCTTATGTGCTAGATATCAGTCTAATCCAAAAGAGTCTCACTTGAAAGCTGTTAAAAGAATTATTAGATACATTGCTGGTACAACTGAACTAGGTGTGTGGTACACAAAAGATACTGGTACTGATTTTATAGGATACACTGATTCGGATTGGGCTGGGGATGTAGTAGATAGGAAGAGTACTACTGGAGGATGTTTTTTTCTAGGTAATAATCTGATTTCTTGGTACAACAAAAAGCAAAATTACATTTCTCTTTCTACATCTAAAGCCAAGTACATTGCAGCTGGAAGTGCGTGCTCACAATTACTGTGGATGAACCAAATGATTGAAGACTACGGTCTGCACAGTAGTATCTTGACGGTGTTGTGTGACAATTCCAGTGCCATTGACATCTCCAAAAACCCAGTCCAGCATTCTCGAATCAAACACATTGACATAAGGTACCACTTTATTCGAGGCTTAGTTGAGAGGAAGATTGTTAGCCTTGAACATATTGGAACTGATAATCAGCTGGCTGACATCTTCATGAAGGCATTAGATTACGAGACCTTCTCTCATTTGAGAAGAGATCTCGGTATGTGCATTGTCTAACCAATGTTGGTTTGTGATGTTGTGACACTACTTATCAACATCAGCCACAACATCTGTATATGTTTGCATGTATTTTTTACCTTTCCTTTCATACATTATACTAATACATTGAAGTTGATTGAAAGTGCAATAAGGTCCTCTGTTGTAATAAAAGTAATGACAAAAAGAACCAACCTCTTCAAAAGTAGGTGATTGTGGGACTTGCCCGCAAAAACTGACTTTCTCCCAGGTCCAAAAACAAGAGGCGTTTAACAGCAATTGCTGAAGATTAAAAGATTTAAATCCCTTCAAGGATGAAGAAAATCTGGACTCAAAATGCTCCAATCTTTAAAAATCGCCTTCTTGAGTGATTTTGACGTAGTCATTAACTTGGGTTAAGGGGTAAGTTTCCATTGACTTCACATAAGGCAATGTTGGTTTATAATGTTGTTAGTAATGAAAAGCAACATTGGATCAAAACACTGAAACCATAATGTGTTCTGTTTTAACCTTTTAGGTCATGATTTTTAGGCATCCCGTAGGACATTCATACTTTGGGAAGATGCCATCTTGCTGTGCGTTTTGTTTCTTGTGTTTTTGTCTTGCTTGAAATCTCTTAATTTTGTTTTGCAATTGAGCTAACCAAGTGTTTCAGTGGAGTTATAATCGGACGGCTAGACAGGTAATAATGAGATGAATTTGGTGAGTGAAAATTAACATTGCACAAGATAGGTTCAACTGTGCTGATGGTTCATTAAAAATCAACTCTGTATTTCGGCCAATTTTGTAGTTCTAATTGTGCAACTTTTATTTTTTTTAAAAAAAGGGGGAAGATAATGGGCGTGTTAATGAGATCATGTGGCCTAATTTGAGGGGGAGTGGTGCTTTTATATAAAAGAATTAAAAATCATGTTTCAACTCCTAAAAACAACCGGTTAATTATTTTAGGAATTTTCTTTTTATTTCTACCCTCTCTCTCCTAGTGCAACGGTCATTTTTTTGGGGATAAAAAGCTGCATCCTTTTTACCGTTTGCTCACAATTCCAAAAACCCCTTTCTAAATAAAACTCTCAGAATCCTTACTCCTCTCAAATTCTCTCGATTTTTTGTTTCTTGGTTGTGTGTTTCTGTGAAATTTTGCAGGATGACCAGCTCTCCACCGCCGTCTGTCCCAGAACTGCCTGAAGATATTCGCCGCTCCGGCGAACAGGTCCCGTTGCCGTACCCAAAGATTGGTGGCCTTGATATTCATGAGGAGATTGGTGGTGGTAGTTCTTCAAACCCACCACTATCAACATTGCCACCACAATCGCCTGCGCCCGATTCTCTCGCTGCCGTGCCTGTTCCATCGCCAGTCGATGCCACGCCGGTTGCTCAAGTGTTCCCTGGACAGCCTGGGAACGAAATTGACGTGGATAATCCCCCAGATTTAGATTTTGTGGCTGAGACCTTCGGACGCATGGGAAACCCAACTTTGAAGCGGTCGAGACGATTGCGCAACATACCGCCCGGCGTTGTGCCGCCCGCAGTCCCAAAGAGCAAGGCTGGTCCGCGTCGCCACGTGCCTATCGAACACATAAATCTCCAAGAGGATGTTGTTGTGGAGTCTGACCCTGATGATCATGATTTTGTGCCTACTGCTCCGATTGCCGGAGATGTGCCGCTATCTGCTTCTGCTCCCAGTCTGCCAGAGAAAAAGAGGTTTACTCGTCGGAAACAGCTTGTACGCAAAGCCGACAGGAGACCCAGCCTGACGAAGGACAGTTTCTCTCCCAGCCAGGCTAAAGTCAAAGTTTCTCCTGGATCTACTGCTACTGAGTACTCTTCGCCCCTTACACTATACTGGACTTTATCACCGGTGAGGTTACAAGTTCTGCCAAGCCACTTGCCGATGATCCCCCACCGTCTCCAGTTCGTGCTGCTACGCCTGATCTTGACACAGGTCTTTTTGAGTATTCGCCTAATTCTTCATTCGATGTGCCATTGAAAGATATTCTTGCTGCATGCAAAGAGGACAAGAAGAAAAAGAAGGCTGCTGCAAAGGATGATGTTGCTAGTCGTGTTGGTACCCCCCTTACCAACATCGCGTCGCTTGCAGTCTTTTTCGTCCTCTTGCACTGCTTTTGTTCCAAGAACCACTCCTGCTCCCTCGCCGCCCTCGTCTAATGCATCGGCTCAATCCGAGTCCTCTTCAGGATCAGCTACTCCTATGCCCGAGCTTGAGGACATGGTGCCCTTCTCGGAGAGATTCATCACTGCCGAGGCTGCCGAGCTATTTGATGCCTACCAGAGTCGTCATATGATTGCCGAGAAACGAGTTCCGGTTGAACTTTTTGAGAAACACAATCTCATTGCCTATCTTCGACACAAAGGTATGTATTCCACCGTCTCCACGGCCATGCCTTTTGTGCGTGATGTTGTTATCGAGTTTTTTGACAATTTGTTACCCTCTATGGTTGATTTGGAGTTAGTCAATTATGGGAAGGTGTTTATGCGTGGAAAAGTTTTTTCATTCACCCCTGAGTTAATTGATGAGTTTTATGGTACTGAGTCTTACCGGGGTGACTCGACGGTGGATGATATGAATGAGGTAGTTAAGTTTTCTGTCTGGTGGGATGGTTAATTCTTGGTTTGAACAGATTCCGAGTACACGTCTTTCATCTCTTCACTCAATTATGCATAAGCTTGCCATTTGTAATTGGGTCCCCTCCAAAAACACAACCTGTGTTACGCGGCCTCAGGCCCAGTTCTTATTTCGTCTTGGGAGAGGGACCAAATTTAGTTTTGGTCAGCATGTTTTTGATATTATCACTAAGTTTGCCACCACGAAGTCTGCGGCATCATTGTGTTTTCCGTCTTTGATTTTCAGTTTGTTAGAGAATCAAGGCTTACAGCTTGGTCCCGAGGATGTGCTCACGGGTGAGGCTGTGTGGTTTGCCTTGAGCAATCAACATGTTACCGGTGCCCGAGTTATTGATTTCCCCTGGCAGGTGCCTGTTTCGGCTGATGTTGCTAGTGATGTTGGTATGAGCAATCCCAACATGGTTAATATTTCTGCCCAGGTTCTTCGTGCACATGTGGCTTCTATAGATTTACAGATGAAACAGCTTAAGGCTCTTCGCACCTCCCTTTTGGAAGCCCTTTCCCTTTCTGGTCAAAAAGGGGGAGAGGAAGTTGACGCGAACATAGGGGGAGACAATGCTGATGGAGAAGATGTTGCTGATGTTGCCGAGAATGAGAATAATGCTGCTTCTGCCGATGCGGTTGCCGTCAAAGCCATGGCGAGCCTTGCTCAAGAGAAGAGGAGGAAGCGAATTCGCGCGCGCAACAAGGCTTTGAAGAAAATAATGAAGATGCAGCAAAGGAGGAAGAGGAAGCACAAGGGCGAAGGAACTTCGACATCCCCTCGACGGTCGAAGAGGGTTCGAAGTCAATAAGTTCCTTTATTCTGTTTGTTTTTTGAAGTGTTGGTTATTTTGAACAATGTTGGTTTGTAATGTTGGTTTAAATTTTAACAATATTGGGTGTTTTGTTTAGGGGGAGTTTTCTATCTTAGGGGGAGTTAGTATTTTTATTTTCATTTGTGTTTGCGTCTTAGTGTTTTGTCCAGAAAGGCAAAAGGGGGAGATTGTTGAGGAATTTATTCTTGGCAATAATTCCTATTTTGTTATTTGCCTTTCTTGGGCACAAAATAAGTTAGGAAACTAGATTTAGGACAATATTATGTTTCCTAATTTATGTACAAGACTTTAATTATTCCTAGATTGTGTTTAGGATTTATTTTTAGGATCTTACCAAGTTTATGATTCTAGGTTGTCTATTTAAGACACAAGAACTCCTAATACTTGGAATCACTTGACGCACGGATTTTTATAGAGATCAAGACGCCGGAATTCTGGTGAGAACGACGTACGACGCAAAGAAGAAGAACAAGAAAAAGTGATATCTACTTGGAGCCAACGTTCGTGAGAAACAAGATCTTTGAAGTTGCGTGACCAACGAAGAATATTTTGCCATTCCGGAAACAAGTATTTAGTATCAAGTTTTTTGATATTTAGTTTTTATATATTACTTTATATTTTGTATTGAACTTAAAAAGAAAGTAATATAGTTTTCGGGTTTGTACACCCAAGTTCACAAGTACTTTTACTTGTGAACTGAATTTGTTTAATCGTGTTCTCGTATTTTAATTTTCGCTGCATAAATTTAATTTACTCTGGTCGATGTTGTTAAATGATGTTGGTAACATTGATTAACAACATCGTGAATCTGAGAATTATTCATATATCCATAGACCTTCTAATTTTACAAATTTTTTGTGCGTTTTGTAATTTTGAAACTTTCAGGGGTCTTTATAATTGCCCCGATCTCGTTTTTTTTTTTGTAACTATCCCTTATAATAATAATAATGCTCACTAATCTATTTGCAAATAGGAGAACTGTGCATATGAATATGAGGACTCATATATCTGAAAGGCTGCTTCAGATAGCCAGCGATACTCGAATCGTGATGGCAACGAATAAGAATAAGTACTTAAAGGTGTAACTCAAGATTGGATAAAACCACTTTTGATTGGTTTTATTTTTTAATGTAACTCAAGATGCATCAAAAAACTAATAAGTTGAAGTCAGTTATTTTTAAGTGAACAATGATGATAGGAGGGACCATTGGTACAACATATCTTCGCTTTGGACATGAAGTTTTTCCACAAAACAACAGAATGGGTTATGTGTTAGAGTAGAGGGCCCGACGTTCCAATTATATTGGATTTCATTCTACTTGTATAATGATTTTATGAGAATTATATTAATAAAGGCAACTTTCTCTATCTTATGTTTTCTCTTTTATTATAAATGCACGTATGATAAAGTCCTTAGACCAATTTAAACTATGGGATATGGTTGCGCATACGATGGAAATCATGGAACATGTCTCTAAAGTTTCGGTCTTAAACTTGTTCCAAGTCGATGGGCTTTTCGAGATAGGACATTGAATAGCCCAGTAAGACTTGCACATATGATGCATGCTTGTAAGACAAGGATGTTGCATTCCATTAACATCAGCGTTGTGACGCGAGTGCATATATGTGGGTGCTTGTTGGAGAACAAGTTCATTGAACATGACCCGATGGAAATTCTTAACTGGAAGATATGTATGTCGAATAAGAATTTCCATACTGCAATAGTACATGATTAATCCTTGACTTGAGGTACGATGGTACCCTTGTGCACATCGTGCAATACTTAGATTTATCTTTTGATTGCCTGGAAATCGTAAAAGGGGTATATTGGGTATTGTATTGATGTGCATGGAGGTTTGTCTGTAGCCAACATAGAATTTGACACTTGTCTATGGACAAAAGAGTATCCTATGAATTTTCATAGTTTGTGATTCAAAGACCTTTGCCAGGGCACGATGAATATTGATTCATAAATGAATTACTTAAACTTGAAATGAAATCACAGTTATTAAATCAATTGGGTTTCGACTTATAAATCAATGCCCAAGATTTAATCGGGAAACTAGTTGTCGAAAGGATTGTACATGTATGGACTTGCAATTGAAATAGGTTTACCCGCTATTTCACTCAACACTGGGTAATCATGCTACTTGCTAGATGTTATCATGATTTGTAGGTACTTGAAATTAAAGAGTTAATTTCAAGAGAATTAATTAATTAGATTAATTAATATAATAAATTATTATTTATAAACTTATAAAAGTTATAAGCCTAATACTAGTGTTAGTCGTGAACCTAAAAGGGTCACACATAATTTTGGTTTTTGACATTACAAGATTGATAACTCCAATGGTTTGAATAATTGATTAATTTGGATGAATTAAATGAGGTTTAATTTAATTCAATTGTTGAATTAAATATTTAATTATATATTTGATTATGTAATTAAATCTAATTTGATTAGAGATTTCAATTAAAGGAATATATTAAATTAGTTAATTGGATTGATTAATTTAAGTTTTTGGGATTAGTTAATTAATTAAATTAATTAATTAGTTGGATTATAAATCCAAGTCCATGTAATTTTCTAATAGGCCCTAATTGTAGAAGCCCACTAGAATAATAGAAGACTTTAAAATAAAATTAATTAATATTATATATTTGTATAATTATAATATATAATATATATATAATATATATATATATATATATATATATAGTTAGAAAAGAGGGTCAGCCGTCTGCATCCATTCCAACAAAACAAAAACAAACAAAAAGGGTTTTATACCTTTGAAAAGAAAAAGTAAAGCGGCCGTCCCTTCTTTTGTGAAAAACAGAGAAGAAATTTTTTGTTCTTTTCTTTTATATTTTATTTTATGTCTTCAATTGTAGATGATGATTAATTGATAATTTTTCATCTACAATAATTAATCTTCAATCAATTGTTGATTGTTGGATTAATAGTTTATTCCTTTAATCAATTTAAAAACAGATCGATTCTACTAGCGAAATATTTTTCCGGTGTCACAATCAAAAGGTGAACTCAATTAGAGGGGATACGCTTGGATCCCTACGGCGAGAAGTTTCGGTGTTAGCCACTTAGCCGGGAATTGATTCCCTCTCAATCGTCGCTTGAAAAAATTAATCGAGAGTTATTAATTTATTTATTTTATAAGAATCAAAATTTGTATTAGAATCATAATAATGAAAAATGACGATCGTTAAAATCGCTAACGAAATCTACGGGGTTTAGTATATATATTTGATACATATATTTTTTTTATTTAATTAAAAATTTTAAAATCCGCTGCGTAGGCCCCGTTCGATTATAGCGAACCCAATAGTGGTATCAGAGTCACGGTTTGCATTTTCATTAMTAGATTTTGATTCTATTCATGTTTATGAGATAAACATATTTTTAATTGTTAAGATACTTATTTTGTGTGTGATAAAATTAATTTTATATGATTTAATTATTAGGATATAATTTACAATTGTCTCTGCAAAGTAAATATGAATTTGTTTATTGCAATTGTTGCAATCAGTATTATGGCCGCTGGTTTAAGAAAAAGGGGCCACAAATTACGTTTAATTTTCTATTATACAAAAGAAAAAAAATGCATGAAAATGCTATGCAGCCGATTTGAAAAGCAAAAGATTTGAAACCTTCTAAGAAATATAAATGTTGGTTGACTTTTCAACTTTTGCTTAGAGAAGCAGCATATTGAAAGGCTGCATGGTTTGGCCAAAGTCATTTTTGATGGCTAGGTTTTAAAAGGGCTGCCATGCAGCATATAATTTAAAATAATATTATGGTGTAGACTTTTGTCTGCAGTACACTGCAATTGTTGCAGGAAGGCCTGGCCATTGGTCAGGCTATTAATTAATTTAATTAATAAATTTTTTAATTATTTTATTCAGAATTAAAAGGTTAATTTTGAAACTTATTATTCATATGTATATATATATATATATATATATTTATTTATTTATTTATCCCAAAATTAAATCAACACACAAATTAGTAAATTTATATGCTTTAAATTAATGTGATGAATGTTGGCATGATTTATTTAGGGATGATCATGAGCCTATGACCAATGTGATTGTATGTTTTTTATCTTTGGGTTTTTGGGGCCTGCGAGCCTCCTATTCTATTATTTGTAAAAGTTTTAAATTTTGCATCGAGAGTAGATTAGGTGGTAAGGTTTTCTAATTTTGATTGGAGGACGTTCGATGCCAAAGGCCCACGCCTGTGTGGGTAATTTTACAAGTTGTAATAAAATAGATAATTCAAGGCTCATTCTTGTATGAGTTTTATATATGAAATGTAATAGAAGTAGTTCTATTCATTTTAACCCCTTAGATTAACATAGACCCATTTTTGGCTCAAATGGGTCGTATAGGCTGGCCATGATCATCCCACCGCTTTTCGCATAGGATGCATGTTAGATTTATTTAATGTTTTATGCTTGCGCTTCATATGATGAATAATGCATTAAATAAAAACCCACCTAATAATTAAGATTGATGAGGTCTTACAAAGTAAACCCCAATTTTTTGAAACTTAAAAGAATTTAATTTTGATTAATTATATATCAAATTAAATGGATAAGTTATGTTGGACATATCGTTCCATGCCTTCCATCAAAGGTAAAAGACATGACGATGCTACCGCACTTGGTCACTGGCCATGAGTCGTGGAGTGATCTTTTGTTGGAAAGCTGTGATCTCTACCAAGCATTGAGATGCTCGTGGGGTGGACTCGTCTTTATGTTGGCCACGAGTCGTGGGACATCTTGATGCTCCATCTACATGAATGTTTGATGGGTTATGTTTGACACTTAGCACCATATGGGCTCATAATATTGGGGTGTATGAGAAATAGTGAGGCAAAATATTCTTGAAGGTTGTATTTGATACAATTGTCAAAGAGTTGACTACCGAAATGAATTTTTCATGGGCTCATATTATTGGGGTGTGAAACATTTATATTGGACTTCAAGTCCACTAAGAAAATTAGATTTTCCGAATTTTATTATGGGGTTAATAAAGTTTGAATAAAATAGTGGGAGACATTTAATATTACAGACCTTATGTTAAATGAATATAATTTTCGATAACTCACACATTTTCTGCTTCGTTTATTTTTGTAGATAACTCTACTAAAATGGCTAAAAATCCAATTGCATCCATACTTGATCAAAACAAACTAACTGGCCCGAACTTTGTCGATTGGCTGAGAAACCTTAAGCTTATCCTGATCTTGGACAAAAGGGCATATGTACTTGACAAATCGCCTCCTCCAGAGCCCGAGGATAAGACATCAGATGAGTATACAGAATATGTTCGTCATAGTGATGACAATCTGCATGCTCAATGCTACATGCTGGCATCGATGTCAAATGAGTTGCAAAGGCAGAATGAAGCTTTAGATAATGCTTCTGAGATCCTTCTCCACCTGCAAGAGTGTATGGTGAGAGAAAAAGGCAAGAAAAATATCAGATATCTAAGGAGCTTTTCAGGTGTCGTATGACTGAGGGCTCTTCAGTCCAAGACCATGGGCTGAAGGTGATAGCTCTTATTGAAAGGCTTGTGTCCCTTGGAGTCGTTATGGATAATGAGCTCTATGTGGACCTTTTATTACAGTCTTTGCCTCCCTCATTTAACACATTTGTTGTCAACTTTAACATGCACAACATGGAGAATAGTCTCCCTGAATTGTTGAACATGTTGAAGACGGCCGAGTCCCCCATCAAAAAGGATAAGGCGGTCATGCTTGTTGGATCCTCTTCCAAATCAAAGGCTGGTAAGCCAAAGAAAAGGAAGTGGAAAGGAAAGAGTTCCTCTAAACCCAACAAGAAGACAAAGGACAATGGTAAGAAAAAGGTTAATTCTCAAGTTGATGACAAATACTTTCAATGCGGAAAAACAGGGCACTGGAAGAGGAATTGCAAGGAATATCTTGCAAGCCTGAAAAGTTCAGGTATGTATTTTGTTGAAGTTAACCTATCTGTTAATGATGCTTCTTGGGTATTGGATACCGATTGTGGCTCACACATTTGCAATGATTTGCAGATAATGTCAAGAAGTAGGCAGTTGGACAGAAAGAAAACGGTCCTTAGAATGGGGAATGGAGCAAGAGTTGCTGCATTAGCAATAGGGACTGTTTATTTATCTTTGGATAATGGTTTTAAATTGTGTTTGAATATTGTCTTTATGTTCCGGATATTATTAGAAACATTATCTCTGTACCTGTTTTGGACAGAGAGGGTTTTAGACTTGTTATTGAGAATGGAAGTTGTTCCATTTTCAAAGACTCTTCTTTTATATATTCCGGTTATTTGATGAATTCTTTATACACCATTTCCCCAAGTGAACCCATTCTCACAATTCAACAAAATAAAAGGAAGTTAAATAATCAAAGTTCTTTCACACTTTGGCATGTTAGATTAGGTCACATTTCCGAAAAAAGGATACACAAGTTGGGACAAAAACTCGACCTTAAGGGAGAGCAAAAGTTGCCAACATGTGAGTCATGCCTTAAAGGAAAGATGACTAAATCACCATTTGTTGGACAAGTGGAACGAGCCAAAGGTCTATTGGATTTGATCCATATAGATGTGTGTGGTCCACTAAGTGTTAGTGCGAGAGGGAACTATCACTACTTCATAACCTTTAACGACGATTATTCTAGGTTTGGTTATGTATACCTTATGAGGCATAAATCTGAGGCCTTTGAAAAGTTCAAGGAATTCAGATGTGAAGTAGAGAAACAAAATGATCGTAGTATTAAGACTCTTCGATCTGATTGAGGAGGTGAATACTTATCAACTGAGTTTCTTGATTATTTAAGAGAGAATGGTATTCTCTCACAGTGGACTCCTCCCAGAACTCCACAGCTGAATGGAGTTTCAGAGCGTAGAAATCGAACTTTGTTGGACATGGTTTGATCAATGATGAGTTGCACTTCCTTACCTCTTTCATTCTGGGGCTATGCCTTAGAGACAACGTCATACCTATTAAATAGGGTTCCAAGTAAATCCGTACCCGATACACCCTATGAAATATGGTATGGGAAGTCACCTTCCTACAAATACCTAAAAGCATGGGGGTGTGATGCTTACATTAATCGTAAAGTGGGAGATATGTTGGACATGAGATCCATCTTATGTAAGTTTGTGGGGTATCCAAGAGAGTCTATAGTATACCATTTCTATGACCCTTTCGGAAAAAAAGGTGTTTGTTTCGAGGAATGCTACTTTCCTTGAAGAAGAGTTTCTTTCTGAAAGTGGTGGCGGAGTTGTAGAACTTGATGAAGTTCAAGAACTACAAAGTATCCCACAGGTTACCGCAAATAGCACACCAGCTGAGGCTGGACCATCTGTAGCACAACCTCTTCGAAAATCCGTAAGGGTTTCAAGGGCTCCTGAGAGGATGAACCTTTTGTTAGAGAACAAAGAAGAGGGAGTCCTTTTGGATAGTGATCCAAGAAGCTACGAAGAGGCAGTGTCTGAAATTGACTCGAAAAAATGGCAAGAAGCAATGCAGTCCGAAATGGACTCCATGTACTCCAACAAGGTATGGACCTTGGTGGACCCACCACAGGGAATTGTTCCCATTGACTGCAAATGGGTCTACAAGCGGAAGCTTGGAGTAGATGGAGAGGTAAGTACCTTTAAAGCACTTTTGGTTGCAAAAGGTTATACTCAGAAGCAAGGCATTGATTATGAGGAAACCTTTTCACCGGTAGTGATGCTTAAGTCCATTCGAATCCTGTTAGCCATAGCTGCGTATTATGACTACGAGATATGGCAAATGGATGTGAAGACTGCTTTCCTTAATGGAAATATAAAGGAAGAGATATATATGAAGCATCCAGAGGGCTTCATATCCAATGGGAGTGAGCAACAGGTTTGCAAACTCCAGAGATCCATTTATGGTCTCAAACAGGCTTCGAGGAGTTGGAACATCCGATTTGATGAAACAATCAAAATGTTTGATTTTCATAAGAATCCGGATGAACCATGTGTCTATAAGAAGGTTTGTGGGAGGGCAGTTACTTTTATTGTACTCTATGTTGATGACATTCTACTCATTGGGAATGATGTAGGGATGTTGCAATCAATGAGAACTTGGTTGTCTAAGTAGTTCTCCATGAAGGACTTGGGAGAAGCATCTTTTATCCTTGGGATAAAGATCTATCGAGATAGATCACGAAAGATGATTGGACTATCCCAATCCATGTACATAGACAAAGTGCTAAAACGGTTTAGCATGGAGGAATCCAAGCGTGGATACCTCCCAATGAGCACTGATCCACTTTCTAGGGATATGTCTCCAAAGACACCTAAAGAAAGAGGAAAGATGGCTCGTGTACCTTATGCATCCGCGATTGGGAACATTATGTATGCAATGTTATCTACTAGACCTGATGTCGCACATGCTGTGAGCGTCATGAGCAGATATCAGTCGAATTCAGGTTTTGAACACTGGAACGCTGTTAAGAAGATCCTTAAGTACTTGAGAAGAACTAAGGATATATTCTTGATATACGGCAATGGAGAACTGAAACTAGAGGGATATACTGACTCTAGTTTTCAATCTGATGTAGATGACTCAAAGTCAATGTCTGGATATATATTCACCTTGAATGGAGGAGCAGTTAGTTGGAAAAGTTCCAAACAAGAGACGAATGCAGATTCTGTTACAGAGGCTGGATATATTCCTGCATCAGATGCAGCAAAAGAGGCTATTTGGATGCAGAACTTTATCCAAGGGTTGGATGTAGTTCTGTKCGCTGTTTATCCAACAATAATTTATTGTGACAACAACGGGGCTATAACGCAAGCAAAAGAACCGAGATCTTATCCAAGATCCAAACACATCTTGAGACGATACCACCTGGTGAGAGAGATCGTTGGTAGAGGCGACGTCATTTTGGATCGAGTCGCTTCGGCAGAAAATGTAGCAGACCCTATGACTAAGCCTTTAGCATAAAAGGTATTCGACGAGCATCTTGAGAAGATGGGCCTAAGATACATAGGAAATTGGCACTAGGGCAAGTGGGAGATTGTTAGAGTAGAGTGCCCGACGTTCCAATTATAATGGATTTCATTCTACTTGTATAATGATTTTATTGGAATTATATTAATAAAGGCAACTTTCTTTATCTTATGTTTTCGCTTTTATTATAAATGCACGTATGATTAAGTCCTTAAACCAATTTAAACTATGGAATATGGTTGCGCATACGATGTCAATCATGGAACATGTCTCTAAGGTTTCGGTCTTAAACTTGTTCCAAGTCGATGGGCTTTTCGAGATAGGACATTGAATAGCCCAGTAAGACTTGCACATATGAGGCATGCTTGTAAGACAAGGATGTTGCATTCCATTAACATCAGCGTTGTGACGCGAGTGCATATATGTGGGTGCTTGTTGGAGAACAAGTTCATTGAACATGACCCGATGGAAATTCTTAACTGGAAGATTTGTCTGTCGAATAAGAATTTCCATATTGCAATAGTACATGATTAATCCTTGACTTGAGGTACGACGGTAGTCTTGTGCACATCGTGCAATACTTAGATTTATCTTTTGATTGCCTGGCAATCGTAAAAGGGGTATATTGGGTATTGTATCGATGTGCATGGAGGTTTGTCTGTAGCCAACATATAATTCGACACTTGTCTATGGACAAAAGAGTATCCTGTGAATTTTCATAGTTTGTGATTCAAAGACCTTGGCCAGGGCACGATGAATATTGATTCATAAATGAATTACTTAAACTTGAAATAAAATCACAGTTATTAAATCAATTGGGTTTCGACTTATAAATCCATGCCCAAGATTTAATCGGAAAACTAGTTGTCGAAAGGATTGTACATGTATGGACTTGCAATTGAAATAGATTTACTCGCTATTTCACCTAACACTGGGTAATCATGCTACTTGCTAGATGTTGTCATGATTTGTAGGTTCTTTGAAATTAAAGAGTTAATCTCAAGAGAATTAATTAATTAGATTAATTAATATAATAAATTATTATTTATAAACTTATAAAAGTTATAAGCCTACTGCTAGTGTTAGTCGTGAACCTAAAAGGGTCACACATAATTTTGGTTGTTGACATTACAAGATTGATAACTCCAATGGTTGGAATAATTGATTAATTTGGATTAATTAAATGAGATTTTAATTTAATTCAATTATTGAATTAAATATTTAATTATATATTTGATTATGTAATTAAATCTAATTTGATTAGAAATTCCAATTAAATGAATATATTAAATTAGTTAATTGGATTGATTAATTTAAGTTTATGGGATTAATTAATTAATTTAATTAATTAATTAGTTGGATTATAAATCCAAATCCATGTAATTTTCTAATAGGCCCTAATTGTAGAAGCCCACTAGAATAATAGAAGACTTTAAGATAAAATTAATTAATATTATATATTTGTATATAATATAATATATATATATATATATATATATATATATATATATATATATATATATATATATATTAATTAATTAATTAAGGTTAGACCTAATCTTAACCTAACTAATAATAATATATATATATATATATATATATATATATATATATATATATATATATATATATATAAGTTAGAAAAGAGGGTCAGCCGTCTGCATCCATTCCAACAAAATAAAAACAAACAAAAAGGGTTTATACCTTTTGAAAAGAAAAAGTAAAGCGGCCGTCCCTTCTTTTGTGAAAAACAGAGAAGAAATTTTGTTGTTCTTTTCTTTTATATTTTATTTTATGTCTTCAATTGTAGATGATGATTAATTGATAATTTTTCATTTACAATAATTAATCTTCAATCAATTGTTGATTGTTGGATTAATAGTTTATTCATTTAATCAATTTGAAAACGGATCAATTCTACTAGCGAAGAATTTTTCCGGTGTTACAATCAAAAGGTGGACTCAATTAGAGGGGATACGCTTGGATCCCTACGGCGAGAAGATTCGATGTTAGCCACTTAGCCGGGAATTGATTCCCTCTCAATCGTCGCTTGAAGAAATTAATCGAGAGGTATTAATTTATTTATTTTTATAAGAATCAAAATTTGTATTAGATACATAATAATGAAAAATGACGATCGTTAAAATCGCTAACGAAATCTACGGGGTTTAGTATATATATTGGATATATATATTTGTTTTATTTAATTAAAAAATTTTAAAATTCGTTGTGTAGGCCCCGTACGATTATAGCGAACCCAACATTATGAGTGTCTTTCAACTACTAACACTTTGCAATTATTTTTATCCCGACATCTTTCAGAGTTCGACTTATGAGGGTTGATTTTGGGTTTTATGTTATATTTGATTTGGGTTGATTGTTGGGGATAGAAGCGGATGGGTTTTCAATTAATTTGTCTTTCTACATGTTTTGGCATTTACTTATCATTAGGGGTGAGCATTCGGTCGGTTCGGCCGAAAATCGAATCGAATCGAACCGAAATAACCGAAATTGAATTGTGCCTAAAATTTCAAACTGAAGCAAACTGAAATTAGGTCTAAAACCGAAAACATCAAAAACTGAAATATTTATAAAATTGCAAACCGAACTAAAGCGAAGATATGTTTAAAATTGAATTAACCGAACCGAATTAATAAAAATAACAATAAGTATTATAATTTTTTTTAATTATATTTTGGTTAAAACCGAACCGAAATTTATTTGTAAAACCGAACTGAAATAACCAAAATTTTCAAATTTTCAAACCGAAAACCAAACAGAATTTACATAAAACCGAATTGAACCGAGATTTTCAGTTCGGTTCTGTCGGTTATTTCGATTTTTCGCTCGCCTCTGCTTATCATGGAATTGGAGTGTCTCCAAGTGAGTTGTTGGAATTTATGGATCATTTATTTATATTGATGAGGAATTGAGATTTGGCTCATTAGATAAGTTGAGTGTTAATTGTGAGTTTTGGATAGCTGGATCGAGCTTATTAAATATATATATATATATATATATATATATATAATATTATATATATATATTAATAATCTTTCACCATCTTTTTTTTTTCTTACAGTATAAAAGATTTATGAAAAACTAATGCACAACAATTACATATTCACCATGTTTGTGATGAATATACAAGTGCTATGTTATGAATATATAAGTGGTGGGTGATGAATATGAAATCATAAATTCATATTTATCACAAATTTCTTGTATATTTTGTCACCCTTAATTTTACCACCCCAAGTGTACGGGGTTCAATTTTAATTATGGTTGAGCAAGGTCCTATGCACGAGATAATGTAATTAAGTACATTAATCATACAATTCGATTTTATTTAGATATTCAATTATCAAAATAAGAAAATAAACAAATTAAATATAATAAATATTAAAAGACAATGAGAGAATTATTGATTGCTTGACATGGTTTCAATTGATAATTCTTTTTATTTATGATAATTAGTAATTTAATCAAGATTTAAACATGTAAGAATGCATGAACTAACCCATACTCATACTCTTGGTTAAGGCATTAAAGGTACGTACACTAAATTACCCGCATGAATGCCCTACGATGATCTAGTCTCCCAACCGCATATGTAATTTAGCTGAAAAAGGATCGTAGGATTATAATATCCTCCACCAGATATATGAACATCTTGTACACCATCTACGTCGTCTATTTTATTACTGATATTACTTCGCCGTGTTCGCATAAAGTCAATATTTGCAAATAAGTGTATATCAATGATCAATTACCCACACAAAATTATTGACAAGATAAAAAGAGATGGGTAGTAAACAATTAAAAAATAAAATACTTTATTATAATAAAAACTTGATTCATCAATCTATTCTCATGTCCGGAATCAAAGCGATTAATCTGACATGGTTATGTCAACACCAAACATGTCTTGCATAACATATGAACAAAATTAATCTAATAATAAAAAGAGAGTGGAGAACCGATTCGAGCTGTGGTGACTCATGGGAAACTCCATTTTGTCGTCCCTTGGATGGGAGGCATCATTGCTCCATCCTTGGACTCCAAATTCCTCAAATATGAAATATATGTGTTCTCTAAGCTCTCAAAAGTGATTATAAGATGTCTAAAATGTTTAGGGGGTGTGGGTTTTTATAGTGGCCTGAAAAGACCTAAAAACGCAACCCTAATAATCAACCTCTATTAGCAAACTAGACTTGTAAGTCGGTTTGCAAGCCCAGTTTAGCTCCAGCGTTCCGTAATTTCTTTCACAACTAGCTCGTAATTCGGGTGTCAAGTCGAATTTAACTTCAGTTTGTTTACCCGAGTTAGCCACCCGACCAGTGACTTAGGTGCAAACTCGGGTGTGCTTTCTACTCATTTTTGGCTCTAAATATGGCCAAATTAGATTTGGATAGTTGCATGAAATTTTTAGTTCTATAATTTTTGGCTATCTGAGGCTACTTGAATCACCTCGATCGGTCATTCTATGAGAGTGTTATTGCTCAAATACAAAATAGCTGCAATATATCTTCTTTAATTCTTTATATTTTTATCTTCTTAGCTTCTGTTTCTAACTTCTAATCGTCTTTATACCTTCCTCATGCATGATTTGGTCGTCTAATTTGGAGTTTTCATCCCTTGTGTTCCAATAAGGCTAAAAAACCTATCATTTATCTATGAAAACCATAAAAAGATACCCAAAGCTTAATATTTTCCAGGTTTTATGAAAAATAAGGAAAATCATATGAAAAGTGCATGTGTGTGACCTATAAAATTCCATGAAATATACTCTTTAAATACGTATTTTGCATGAAAAATAATATTCAGCATATGATTATGAATATGCAAGAGTTGTGTGATAAATATACAAGTGGTACGTGATATATGTAAAAATGGTGCGTGATGAATACGAAATTGGGTGCATGATATAAATTGTCCAACCTAGAGCATTAAATATTGGTTTCCTAACACTTATGATAGATTAAGACTCATATAGGCATGCGTAAATATAATTGTTATGTTACCAGATTAATAGATAAGAAGTGGTGATGAATATAGAAGTGATAAATTTAAATTATAATTTCATATTCATCACCTTCATTTTATATAATTATCATACGCGATAAATACGTATAAGTTGGGCGATGAATATACGAGACATGGATAATTAGATATACAAATGGTGGTTGATCGAATATGAAAATGTTCCTTCGGGATCATGATACATCATGATGTCAAGCGTGTTATATAAATTATCTTGTTATCATACCTTTTCATTTTATATGTAAAAAATGTTTATTTAAATTTCAACTATTCTCTTTCCAAGCTAGGATGCAAAATGGTTAGGACTCAATCAAGGATCACTTACTATTTTTGTGGTTGTTTAAGCTCCCTAGACCCGATTTTTAGCTGTGATATTTTCTATCAAATCTTACAACACTATTTCTCGCTTTTACAAAATACAAAATTAACTTTTAACTTCCCTAGAAATCATTCCACAGACGAGTATTAGAACACTATTTCTTTTTACGCTTAAGACATACATACTTGGCCTGATCAAGAAATCTTAACTTTTCTAGAATTCGATTCCTACATAACCTTCAACTCTCTCTAAACCTTCTATCTTCAAATACCATCATGTCTTCGAAAATCCTCTCGTCATACATTTACTTGTTTCATAATACATCTAGAATCTCAGAGCATACCATGGGACAAAATCTGCAGAATCTTAACATAAAAAGAAATGTCTGCCCAACAAGAATGCTGGTACGTGTTTCCCGTGTTTTTGATTTCTTTTCTTGAATTACAATGTATTTTTCTCAAATCGTACACACACACACACACACACATATATATGTATACACACATACAGACATGCACCCCCCCCCCCCCCCCCACCCCCTTATATATATATATATATCAAATTCTTTCATCATTTTGAATTTTGAATTTATTTAAGTTTTCTTGATCATATATTGAGTTGTAGGTTTAAATTACCTTTGAGCATTAGGGTTTCACAGGGCATATGGGTGTCAGATTATGTGCTTTGGTTTTCATGTGTTGAGTTGGAGGCTATATGATTTCGTTGTTTGATTATTTGATTATTTAGCAATTAGTCTTCTATAAACCAAACTTGACTGCTGACATGTCTTCTCTTATTTCATCCATACTTTTGAATTCTTATCAATAAAGTTAACTTGCAGATAGGGTTTGTTATCTATTTGTGTGAATTTATTGCATTAAATACAATTATAACAGGGATCTAATGGTGGTGCAGATGCTTTCCATAATATTTTTGTGCTAATATGAACAGGAAAGGATAATAATCCTTTTGAAGCTTCGATCTTCTATAATGAATGTCGGATCTTACTTTTCGTGTTGTGCGCATATGCTTTTTTTTATTGTTAGATAGTACAAGTATAATTATTTAATTTATAAGATGTCATGGCATAATTCTACCTTGGGGGATAAAAAATATTATAATGACATTTGCTTTGTTCATGTAAATGGGGCTTGAGAAATTTTTGTTAGTCTTATTTCTCATTTTACCTCTCTTCTCAAATTTGATGTGTACATTTTGTGGAATTTGAATTTATTTTGTTTCTCGATTGTCATATATTTTTAGGGAAGGGTAAGAAGAAGGACGATATTGCCACGAAGGATAAAACTCAAATTTCTCAGTCTTCTGCTCATCAGGATTCAAGACAGCAGGTAGAAATGCGAACAAAGAAGAAGGCGAATACTGCCGCAGAGGATAAAAATCATATTCCTCAATCTTCTGCTAATCAATATTCAAGACAACATCTATAATTGCGAATGAAGAAGAAGGCAGATATTTCTGCAAAGGATAAAACTCTGATATTGGGTTTCTTTAACGTGCCCTTCGTAGGGAAGGGTACATAATTTGTTTTCGAAGTTTCAATGGAAGTAGACAAATTTCAATAAAAAAAAAAACAAGGTACTAAATTAGGCATTTCATTATATGTTACTTAGGACTAGGACTATTTGTTTTATTTGATTTATTCTATTATTTGGGTGTGATTTAGATTTTCACCATTAGTTTCGACAAGGAATGACGATGTGTTCATGATAGAAGTGAAAATAAATGTATAATAATGTGCAAGGGTTCATGAGTTTAGGTTTAGAGGGTTTGTATATTTATCAAAAACAAATGTATAGTAATGTGTAAAATCTAGTATATTATTGTGCACATTCTATTAGCATTACATATATGTGAAAATACTTTTTTTATATTTGATATAGATTATATTCTGTAGTACAGTTTTTATATGTCTTCTTAAATGTTTTATATTGTAGAAAGTAATTAAAGTAAACTATACTTTAATCTAATGCAAATGTTCGATCATCAAGCAGAGGAAGGCTGGTGCCGTTGAACTGGAAAGACAAGTAAAAGAAAAACAAGGTATGCCAAGGTGAAATCTAACAAGGTATGTTTTATTATTGCACTGTAGTCTAGATTTTATTTTTTGATCTGCTTATGATTAATGATTGAATTTTTAACAATTATATATACAATTCTTGTTTTCATCACGTTTGCTAATCTCTTTTTTTTCTTTACTTTATTCTATAATTGTATTTTTAGCAGTGGATGATGATTTTTAGAGCCCTATACCGGCACGTGCTGATGGTTCTTCCAGTTATGGCGATAGATGCAAGTTTATCTTTTAGAATAGGTCATCACCGAGGTTTTTGTAAGAGTTTTATCATCATTGAATGAATGCTAGAGAAAAGATGTTGCATATATTTGATTTGGTCCCCTTATAGATTTATCAATAACTTCAATACTGTGAAGATGGGGTACTGGTTAGTGAGGAACTCCAACCACCTTGATTTCAAACTGAGGTTATATGATGGGTCAAAGTTGTACATCAAAGAAGAAGACGTGTCCACTATTCTTGCCTTTCCCCGTGGGAAAATTTCAGTCATCAATAAGAAGAAAAGAAAGCAGTCAAAGCTCGATCAAGAGTGGAAGCATTTTTGTAGCCAAGTCCATATGAAATAACCCCAACAAACCTCATCACAAAGATGAAGCAATATGCTGATGGTGAAGACTGGTTCAAGAGACACTTTGTCGTTTTGCTCGTTGACTTGAAGCCCAAAGCAACGGGAAAATGCACACCAGTATATTAAATATTTTTGATGATCTATCAAAGATTAAGGATTTGAATTTGTACGAGTATATGATTGAGTGCCTGGTGAGAACAAAGATGTCTTGGGAGGAAAGCGGGGAAAAGTGGTACATGACCTCTCCTGATTTGACGGTCAGTGTTAACACAAGTGTGTTATTTTCACTATTTTCCCTTTATAAAAAATCCTAATTCTTTTTCATATGTACATGTTCTATGTGGATAAAATTGTTTTATCTATGCACACTGTGAAAAGAAGCTTCCCAGCTTTTATAAGATTGACAAACATGTGCTGAAAGAGAGAGAAGTTTTGAAAAATAAAACTGGTGCATTTGGGAGGTGTTTTGTGGATGAGTAAATAGAACCTAAGGTGCCAAAAAATTCTTAAATGTTAGAGTTTTATGAAAAAGAAATGCAGGAGCAGTGTAGAAGTACTGGAAATAAGAAGTCTGGAAACTATTTTTAATGGTTTTGCATATAATGGATAATGTGCATGTGTATATGAACAAATATTCATCTATTTCTGAACTATGAACATGTGTGTATGAACTAATGTGCAATTGATGTATGAACTAATATGCGATTTCTCTATGTTTGTATGAACTGATGTGCGTGTGTTTCTAAACTAATGAGCATGTGTGTATGTATTAATGTTCAATTGACTCACTATTATGTCTAATGCATGTGTGTCTAAATTTATGTATTTATTACACTCAAATATAAGAATTTTTGAAATAAGTCTTTGTTGAGGAGTTTGCTAGAAAGACCCCGTTACTTTAATCTACTGGTTTTGGAATACTAGAAATGGTGCAAAGAGCCCCTCAAGTCTTATTGGAGGATAAGAATTTCATGAAAATGCAAGATGCAGTGCAATCATTCCTGGGAATTTCTTAAACATAAGAGCATGTCAACTGAACCCAAGAGCGTGTCAACCAAACACACATAACATCAACAAAGAACAAAAAGGTGTTGACAAAAAAAAAAAGAATGCGCATTCTTCTAAATGAATATAATATTTGTTATAAAGAATGCGCATTCTTCTAAATTATTTTTTCATTTTTATTAATTGAATTGGGCCAATACCACAACATGTCTTGGATAATTGAGAATTGCCTTTTTCTTCTTTCGTCCAACTGCCCGCACGATTTGGATAAAGTCACCGGCCACAAGGTGCACGTTTAGTGGTGCACTTATATGTATTTTTCATTCTTCTAAATTTCTAATACCTAGTTAGTTAAAGAAAATGAAATTTCTTGTTGTCTGAACTGAAATGAAATATTACATAATAATTTTTATTTTATTCATTTTATTATTTTTTTACATGATATGTTATGAAACTTTTCATCTCTCTATTTTGGCGTAGGATTTTGAAGCATTGCTAGAGCATATTTCTTCTATGCATATTTTTGTTATTTTAATGGACTGCGATGAATGGTAATTTTCAAAAATAAAGGGGGCACTAACCTCAAAAAGAGATCAGCGACCTGAATTGGTGATGAAATTCGTCTCCGCGACCTTGAGTATCCTTCACAACCATTGCAGCAACCTCACCGATCCTGCAAAACAACGCCTAGAACGGGCCGGATTTCGAGCCCGTTAAGGCCCTCCGACGCTTAAGTTAATAAGCGAAAAACAAATTCTTCTCTCTCTCTTTTCAATGTAAAAATGCGATGAAGTAATTATAATGGCGTGAATCATGATAATGAAATAAGAGACAAAAGCCCCTTTTATAGAGATAGGAGAAATCCTCCACTATCTAGGGTTACCTTACAAAACAAGAATTCCATTCACACCGTGACTCTTTCACCGACTTCCAATTTGGTACTCTCCCCATATGATAAGTTCCCATAAACATGAAACTTCTTAATGTATTACGGAAATAAGCTTGGGCATACAGCCCACCAGGCCCATACACATTAAACTCTCAATCAGGCTCAAATACTCAGCCCAGCCCATCAGAGATCACGACCCTATATGAGAACTCATCCTCATACTACAGGTCACTACTCCAGGCACATCAACTCGCTTTACTTTTGAGGAACAGCCTTCAGCTCGTTCACCTCTAAAAGACATAATATTGAGGAATAGCCTTCGGCTCGTTCACCTCTCAAAGACATGATACAGCTCGCCCATCTCCCAGGAGGCACACCCTCTCCTAAGAATGAGGTCGCCTTCCACAAATACCACAATATTACGTAAAACTATTTCGGTCCACATCAGCTAGTCCCCCATGTTCTAGCTGATTGAGGTATGAAATCAGGTAGGACATGTAAACAAAAAATCAAACAAACACAAACAACATATGRACACAAACCATTACTTTACCTCATAAAATCATATATCAGAATTACCCGGCTCGATCTCATCGAGCAACAATATCAATAATCCATTATAGATCATTAATCACACCTGCGACCTACAAAAGGTCAACGCACCAGGCTCACTTTTTCAATCACACTATCATTATCGTATTGAACGACCTCATACTCACAAGTCCCCCAGTTAAATCTCAAGATTTTACACTGGGCGACCTGGAAATATACCACTCCTCCATCGGCCTGTAACCACAACAAGTTTCAAAATCGCAATTATAAGCGAACCATAAAGTCAAGACACGCTTCTTTTCGCACATCCCATCTCACTTATGCTTCATTAAATGCAGCCTGATACAATGTCGGGTACGTGTCACTCCAATACTTTTTCGGAGTATAATAAATACAGTGGGCCCAAAATAAAAGGCCCAAAACATTCCTCGAATAAAACCCTATTATCACCCGCTCCAATCTGTCCCATCACTTTTACGCCTCCCAATATAAAACCCTCTCATCTTCTTCATTCACCATTTTACGCCATTTCAAATAAAAAGAAACACCATTTTTACTCTGCAAAAAAGCTTAAAGACTCACGATCGTTCAAAGATCTCACATCATCCCACTGTTTGCCAACGACCTGCAGCTCGTCGAAAATGTGTAAGTCCCCAAATCTTCTCAAATAGCAATTTTAATCATACTGTTAGATCTATAACTGCACTTCGCTGAAATATATTTGTTCTGTGTTTGTTCCTCCCATGAATATAATTTATTTTTCAATGGTATCAGCATCCCCCACCGACAATTCGCAAAATTCAACTCTTTCCCCTGATTCCATTCCCTCAGAAAACCCTTTTATAATCGAAACAAGGCCAAAACAACCCCTATTACCCTCCTACGGCCTCCGCGACGAACCAGAAGGTAATATAAACTGGTCGGAGCTTCAAGACCAAACCATAGCCCTTTCTGAAACCCAAACCTCAAAAGACAACCTCCTCGAAATTCCATCCTCTTCACCACTAGCCCTTACACCTATTCCAGAGGGTATTCCTCTACCCACATCCAATAAGCCTCCACCCTGCGAGCACTTTAGGGAGAACCCTGTGACCGTAGCTCCTTCACTATCCATCAGCGACCTACCTTCTTCCTCCCACACAACCAAAGAAATCAAATACAACTATTGGATATTACCCGATCGTTCCAAATTASAGAAATTTAAGAGAAACCTCAATCTCCCTAAAACCGCCAAGATGGTCTTACCCGAAGACCCACACGTAGACCCCTTGCGACCTCCGCCCAACCATATCACTCTTTTTGACACTTTACTAGTAGCGGGGTTTAGGTTTCCAGCTCACCCCTTCTATATTGAAATCTCCAACCTGTACAATATCTCACCCTTACAATTAACCKCCAACTCTATGAAGTACCTGGKGGGATACCTCTTACTGTGTGAATACTACAACACCAATCCTGACCCAGGCTTCTTTCACTTCTMCTTCCAAATAAAGTACCAACAAAACTCTTTCTATCTCTCCACTCGATRGGGGTTAGCTCGCTTCTTGARAAATCCCCCTAACAAAGTCCRCYAGTGGAGAAAGAACRTRTTCTTTATCTATAACTCTGAAGAATGGCCTTTCATAACCMAACTAAAAAACCGTACTCCCAAACAATATAAACCAACCACCTCCAAAGAGTGCCCTCGTCTMTACAAAAAYTACATTGATCAGCTCAAGGAATGGAGCYAACACCCATTTGATATAACACTCCTCACCAATCGATCTGAKATGTTCCGCTACGCGGGCATTGAKTCCCGCRCAGTGGKACCAGATCGCGCCATTACCGATGATGAATTTGGTAGGTGCTTTTTAGGTTTCATAATTACACCTCACCCCTTATAGCAWAAACTAAATAATAACAATCTCTCTATTTAATGCAGTGGCCTTCATCAAGAACTGTGCGGCGACCCGCACGYAAGAGGAACAAAAGCAGKCCTCCCCTKAATCTAAAGCTRCTACCCAGACAAARGAMGSCGCAKWACAAGTYKTTGGAGKAGCCAGCGGGGAAYAGGAAGAGGTCCAATTAATCAAGKGAKCTMGKAWAAACAAGGGCAAATGCCCCCTTCACYARGTTCCCAAGAACCCAACGGCGAGGAGCCCTAGCCCTAGCCCTCCGGAGCAAAAGAAACGTCGCCTCCGTAGGGGCCCGGTACTAATTTCGACTAGCGCGTCTAGCTTGAGCAAAGTGCTAACAAAGATGGATGATGCCGACGATGTCGAAGCTCTTCTCAGCGAGCACGCCCTGAAGCAGGTAAAACAAAAGATCCTTACCCATAACTCACTCTAAAACTCATTTAACTATAGACCCATGCTCACAAAATGCAGTGATTGCAGTTGAAGTCTATGTTCGCTAAATTGTCGGCGGAATTCATAGCTCGTTTGTCTACGAGCGATCTCCAGAAAACCATCGACGATCTAACTGCCCAAGTAGAGGAGAAAACTCGACAGCTATCCCTAACACAAAGGGAGTTGGATAGAACTCTCCAATTGGTAAAAGCTCGCGACGAGGAGATAACCATCTCAAGAAGCCAAATCGACAGCCTGAAAGACGAGGCTATTCGTGTGAACAGCGAGCTAAACACAAGGACAGAAGAACTCAGCAAAACAACGGGAGAGCTCGCCCTTCACCAACAAAGGCTCCCAGAACTCCTCAAAACAGCTCAGGAAGAAGGCATAACTGAAGGCCGTAAGAATTTCCTCCTCAGCGATCTAGGCAGGAAGTTCATTGAAGCCTATCGTCATGAAGTTGTGAAGCCATACGAGAAGTCTTCCATCTACTTTGGGCGGGTGGTGCTGCAGAATGGGTCCATTCAGCGGCGAGCATGATCAAAGAGGAGATCGCTGCCCTAAACTTCTCCTACTCCTCGGACGCGGAGGCTCTTATCAACAAGATGTCACCGTTTAGCACCTTCAAAGGCGACTGGCAACAACCCATTGATGCTAAATGGTGGTTATCCTGTCAGAGTCGAGCGGCTTTATCTGCGGGAGCGTACGCCGAGCTGAAGACGCCTCTAGAAGATCTACTACCCACACCAGATCCAGCCAACAGTTGTGCGCCCGAGCTAACTGTCACTTCGACATCTGAGCCAGCCTCCACAGATCATCCTGCCGAGACCTCTCCAAAAGAGATCACTTTTTAAAACTTTTTCAATCAATTTTAGTTTGTGATTATTGTACAAACAATTTATCTATGTACTTTCAATATTAAAACATAATCTTACCATAAGACACTATTATATCTTACTCATCACAAGATCGCATACTGCAAACACAATCATCTTAGCTCGCAGAGATAATACTTACTCAAGAAATCATTAACATTATAACCATATAACCATAAAATATCAAAACAACTTGTCAAACATTATTCAACTTCTTCCGCACCTCAAGCGATCACAATCCTTTCAATCAGGCGGGAGAGGTTTACCTCGGCTAAGTTCACCTTCCCCTCAGTATCACAAATATCATAAAACACATTCGCAAAGAACAAAACAATTCCGACAACTGAACAGCTCGCCTGGTCGGGAGAAGTGTCCTCCAGTCCAGAGTTACCTTCTCCCACCACCACAACGCTTTCACAATCACAAACTCCAACATCAATATAAACAAGCATCAACTTACCATCACTTTCACTTTTACTGCGAGAGAGGTGCCCTCCAAAACAAGAGTTACCCTCTCCCCAGTCCACGAATCTAAATTACATAAAAAACACAATCATCCCAAACCATTTGACAGAGAAAGATGTACTAACTATCTTCTCACAAAAATCCACTTTTATCAATAGCTCGCTTGGCCGGGAAAGGTATCAGAGCTACCCTTTTCTGCACCATAACACCCTTACAAACTTTCAACAAATCATGAGGTCGAGAGAGGTGCCCTCCAACACAAGAGTTACCCTCTCCCACCTAAAAAACTCAAAAAAGCATATTAGCTCGCAGAAAGAGCAGGCAATACAACTTATCAAAACAACTTTTCCAATTTCACTTTTCATATTATTCTAACATTTGAATATCTCGCGGGAGAAGTGCCCTCCAACCAGAGTTACCTTCTCCCGCTATAAAAACTTACAAACTTTTCAATCAACCACTAGGTCGAGAGAGGTGCCCTCCGGTCCAGAGTTACCCTCTCTCACCACAAAAAAGAACTTCTGAAATAAGTAATGGGCTCATTGTGCTGGCCCATTAAAAAAAATAAAAACCAATCTTTTAATTTAAAATAGTACCGGCCCAATAACTTTAAAGGTTTATTGGGCCGACTCAATTTTAAAACAAATAGCCCATTGAAAATAAATCATTTCTGACAAACGATAATTTTGAAAAATATAACAATTATATTTTCGCGTCCATAATAATTTTCTCGTATTTTTCTCAATTCATAATCACAATTACAAACCTTAGATTCAATCATATTGACATCTATCTTTTGCTAAAATTAACAATTAATTTCTAGCTATCGTTTTCAATAATCAGGAAACACGTGGTGTGACCCTCAATGGTTCAGGTGTAAGCTAGCCGTGGGTTCACAACACATTGTGATTCGAACAACATATTGTTCTTATATGAACTCATCCCTTAGAGTCCCTGATTAAATAAAACTCATTTTACTTAATCACTGGTCAAACCAGAACCCAATGAATTATGAGAGGCGCCTAGAAACAACGCATCATAATTCCCTAGATACAAATGAAGTGCCTGCAAGAACCTTGTGATATAGCTTATATGTACAGTACGATCCCTTCGCGATCTATGTCCCGATTGAACAAGAGGTATTGGTTCATCGAGACCTCTTTCTAGTTCAATAACTGTGTGTACGTTCTAGGTTCAAGATAATCCGTTCGTGTGCGACTTAGAGAAACACATTTCTCCAAACACCCCACTATCAGCTCTGGCCAGAGACTCTGAGGATTTATCAACCATCAGAACACATAGGACATCCATGACTTATCATGCGCCCGAATCCCCTACTACCATGCACAGACTTCCCACTAGATTCCCGACTATGTGAACGTTGCGCCTTTTGATTGGCCTCCAAAGAGACACAGAGACAGGTCACAACATAGCCTGTCCTCTAGTGAAGTCACGGTGAGGTCRGGGTCTTAAGGATTAATGTTGTATGCTATACCATAGAAATCATCTACTCGATGAGTGGGAACCACTTAGAGATTTCTAGGTGAGGGAGTTCAGTGAACTCATCTTATGAGCACCCACTTATGTACGGTGAGGTCTGGGTCTTAAGGATTAATGTTGTATGCTATACCATAGAAATCATCTACTCGATGAGTGGGAACCACTTAGAAATTTCTAGGTGAGGGAGTTCAGTGAACTCATCTTATGAGCACCTACTTATGTATGTCGATGTCCACACACCGTGACCGATGAGATGCGGTCCACATACACTAAGTACTAGTCTTAATGGGAAAGGCATGTATCCTCATTATGGCGTAACCCTTTGACTAGGAACAAGTTCGACGAGTTACATTACGTGCTGGATTATCTCATGGTTCTGCTAGACCAATCCACCGTAATAAAGTAACTTTATCAGGACCATACCTATTCAACTAGCATGGGATAAAAGATATGGAATGCCAATAAGTATAAAAGATATTATTACGAATAAAAACCGATTGTATTACAAGAAAAAAGTCAGACCACAGCCACAAGTTGGCTTGTTGGTCACCTTATTCTAACAAACCTCTCCCGCCTGATTGAAAGGATTGTGATCGCACAAGGTGCGGAAGAAGTTGAACAATGTTTGACAAGTTGTTTTGATATTTTATGGTTATATGGTTATAATGTTAATGATTTTTTGAGTAAGTATTATCTCTGCGAGCTAAGATGATTGTGTTTGCAGTATGCGATCTTGTGATGAGAAAGATATAATAGTGTCTTATGGCATGATTATGTTTTAATACTGAATGTACATAGATAAATTGTCTGTACAATAATCACAAACTGAAATTGATTGAAAAAGTTTTAAAAAGTGATCTCTTTTGGAGAGGTCTCGGTAGGATGATCTGTGGAGGCTGGCTCAGATGTCGAAGTGACAGTTAGCTCGGGCGCAGAACTGTTGGCTGGATCTGGTGTGGGTAGTAGATCGTCTAGAGGCGTCTTCAGCTCGGCGTATGCTCCCGCAGATAAAGCCGCTTGACTCTGACAGGATAACCACCATTTAGCATCAATGGGTTGTTGCCAGTCGCCTTTGAAGGTGCTAAACGGTGACATCTTGTTGATAAGAGCCTCCGCGTCCGAGGAGTAGGAGAAGTTTAGGGCAGCGATCTCCTCTTTGATCATGCTCGCCGCTGAATGGACCCATTCTGCAGCACCACCCGCCCAAAGTAGATGGAAGACTTCTCGTATGCCTTCACAACTTCATGACGATAGGCTTCAATGAACTTCCTGCCTAGATCGCTGAGGAGGAAATTCTTACGGCCTTCAGTTATGCCTTCTTCCTGAGCTGTTTTGAGGAGTTCTGGGAGCCTTTGTTGGTGAAGGGCGAGCTCTCCCGTTGTTTTGCTGAGTTCTTCTGTCCTTGTGTTTAGCTCGCTGTTCACACGAATAGCCTCGTCTTTCAGGCTGTCGATCTGGCTTCTTGAGATGGTTATCTCCTCGTCGCGAGCTTTTACCAATTGGAGAGTTCTATCCAACTCCCCTTGTGTTAGGGGTAGCTGTCGAGTTTGCTCCTCTGCTTGGGCAGTTAGTTCGTCGATGGTTTTCTGGAGATCGCTCGTAGACYAACGAGCTATGAATTCCGCCGAKAATTTAGCGAACATAGYCTTCAYCTGCAATCACTGCATTTTGTGAGCATGGGTCTATAGTTAAATGAGTTGTAGAGTGAGTTATGGGTAAGGATCTTTTGTTTTACCTGCTTCAGGGTGTGCTCGCTGAGAAGAGCTTCGACYTCGTCGGCATCATCCAMCTTTGTTAGCACTTTGCTCAAGCTAGACGCGCTAGTCGAAATTAGTACCGGGCCCCTACGGAGGCGACGTTTCTTTTGCTCCGGAGGGCTAGGGCTAGGGCTCCTCGCCGTTGGGTTCTTGGGAACYTRGTGAAGGGGGCATTTGCCCTTGTTTWTMCKAGMTCMCTTGATTAATTGGACCTCTTCCTRTTCCCCGCTGGCTMCTCCAAMRACTTGTWMTGCGSCKTCYTTTGTCTGGGTAGYAGCTTTAGATTMAGGGGAGGMCTGCTTTTGTTCCTCTTRCGTGCGGGTCGCCGCACAGTTCTTGATGAAGGCCACTGCATTAAATAGAGAGATTGTTATTATTTAGTTTWTGCTATAAGGGGTGAGGTGTAATTATGAAACCTAAAAAGCACCTACCAAATTCATCATCGGTAATGGCGCGATCTGGTMCCACTGYGCGGGAMTCAATGCCCGCGTAGCGGAACATMTCAGATCGATTGGTGAGGAGTGTTATATCAAATGGGTGTTRGCTCCATTCCTTGAGCTGATCAATGTARTTTTTGTAKAGACGAGGGCACTCTTTGGAGGTGGTTGGTTTATATTGTTTGGGAGTACGGTTTTTTAGTTKGGTTATGAAAGGCCATTCTTCAGAGTTATAGATAAAGAAYAYGTTCTTTCTCCACTRGYGGACTTTGTTAGGGGGATTTYTCAAGAAGCGAGCTAACCCCYATCGAGTGGAGAGATAGAAAGAGTTTTGTTGGTACTTTATTTGGAAGKAGAAGTGAAAGAAGCCTGGGTCAGGATTGGTGTTGTAGTATTCACACAGTAAGAGGTATCCCMCCAGGTACTTCATAGAGTTGGMGGTTAATTGTAAGGGTGAGATATTGTACAGGTTGGAGATTTCAATATAGAAGGGGTGAGCTGGAAACCTAAACCCCGCTACTAGTAAAGTGTCAAAAAGAGTGATATGGTTGGGCGGAGGTCGCAAGGGGTCTACGTGTGGGTCTTCGGGTAAGACCATCTTGGCGGTTTTAGGGAGATTGAGGTTTCTCTTAAATTTCTCTAATTTGGAACGATCGGGTAATATCCAATAGTTGTATTTGATTTCTTTGGTTGTGTGGGAGGAAGAAGGTAGGTCGCTGATGGATAGTGAAGGAGCTACGGTCACAGGGTTCTCCCTAAAGTGCTCGCAGGGTGGAGGCTTATTGGATGTGGGTAGAGGAATACCCTCTGGAATAGGTGTAAGGGCTAGTGGTGAAGAGGATGGAATTTCGAGGAGGTTGTCTTTTGAGGTTTGGGTTTCAGAAAGGGCTATGGTTTGGTCTTGAAGCTCCGACCAGTTTATATTACCTTCTGGTTCGTCGCGGAGGCCGTAGGAGGGTAATAGGGGTTGTTTTGGCCTTGTTTCGATTATAAAAGGGTTTTCTGAGGGAATGGAATCAGGGGAAAGAGTTGAATTTTGCGAATTGTCGGTGGGGGATGCTGATACCATTGAAAAATAAATTATATTCAGGGGAGGAACAAACAAAGAACAAATATATTTCAGCGAAGTGTATTTATAGATCTAACAGTATGATTAAAATTGCTATTTGAGAAGATTTGGGGACTTACACATTTTCGACGAGCTGCAGGTCGTTGGCAAASAGTGGGATGATGTGAGATCTTTGAACGATCGTGAGTCCTTAAGTTTTTTGCAGAGTAAAAATGGTGTTTCTTTTTATTTGAAATGGCGTAAAATGGTGAATGAAGAAGATGAGAGGGTTTTATATTGGGAGGCGTAAAAGTGATGGGACAGATTGGAGCAGGTGATAATAGGGTTTTATTCGAGGAATGTTTTGGGCCTTTTATTTTGGGCCCACTATATTTATTATACTCCGAAAAAGTATTGGAGTGACACGTACCCGACATTGTATCAGGCTGCATTTAATGAAGCATAAGTGAGATGGGATGTGCGAAAAGAAGGGTGTCTTGACTTTATGGTTCGCTTATAATTGCGATTTTGAAACTGGTTGTGGTTACAGGCCGATGGAGGAGTGGTATATTTTCAGGTCGCCCAGTGTAAAATCTTGAGATTTAACTGGGGGACTTGTGKGTATGAGGTRGTTCAATACGATAATGATAGTGTGATTGAAAAAGTGAGCCTGGTGCGWRMACCTTTTGTAGGTCGCAMGTGTGATTAATGATCTATAATGGATTATTGATATTGTTGCTCGATGAGATCGAGCCGGGTAATTCTGATATATGATTTTATGAGGTAAAGTAATGGTTTGTGTYCATATGTTGTTTGTGTTTGTTTGATTWTWTGTTTACATGTCCTACCTGATTTCATACCTCAATCAGCTAGAACATGGGGGACTAGCTGATGTGGACCGAAATAMTTMTACGTAATATTGTGGTATTTGTGGAAGGCGACCTCATTCTTAGGAGAGGGTGTGCCTCCTGGGAGATGGGCGAGCTGTATCATGTCTTTGAGAGGTGAACGAGCCGAAGGCTGTTCCTCAATATTATGTCTTTTAGAGGTGAACGAGCTGAAGGCTGTTCCTCAAAAGTAAAGCGAGTTGATTTACCTGGAGTAGAGACCTGTAGTATGAGGATGAGTTCTCATATAGGGTCGTGATCTCGGATGGGCTGGGCTGAGTATTCGAGCCTGATTGAGAGTTTAATGTGTATGGGACTGGTGGGCTGTATGCCCAGGCTTATTTCCGTAATACATTAAGAAGTTTCATGTTTATGGGAACTTATCATATGGGGAGAGTCCCAAATTGGAATTTGGTGAAAGAGTCACGGTGTGAATGGAATTCTGGTTTTGTTAGGTAACCCTAGATAGTGGAGGATTTCTCCTATCTCTATAAAAGGGGCTTTTGTCTCTTATTTCATTATCATGATTCACGCCATTATAATTACTTCATCGCACTTTTACATTGAAAAGAGAGAGAGAAGAGTTTGTTTTTCGCTTATTAACTTAAGCGTCGGAGGGCCTTAACGGGCTCGAAATCCGGCCCGTTCTAGGCGTTATTTTGCAGGATCGGCGAGGTCGCTGCAACGGTTGTGAAGGATACTCAAGGTCGCGGAGACGAATTTCATCACCAATTCAGGTCCCTGATCTCTTTTTGAGGTTAGTTCCCTCTTTATTTGGTAGTTCAACTTTTTTGACCTATCATTTGCATTCACTCGCTTTCATAATTTTCCTTTTTTAATATTAAAACTCAGATTCTGAACTTATATCTTTGGGTTTTAGGGTAGGAAAACTCTCAAATTTGTATTTTTAGGTAATAAATTGCAAGCTAGGTTAATCTAATTGACCGCGCATCGCACGCGGTAAATTTAATATTTATAAAGTTTCCTCAACTTTCCTATACTAACTAGTAGAAGCGGTAAGCAAGGGTCGATCCCACGAGGATTGTGAATTAACTTATGATTATTAGTATTTAATTAAAATAATAAAAAGTGGTAAAAGAAGATTAACTAACTAATGAGAACCAAAAATCAAAGTAAATAAACTAAAACAAACGAAACACGCAAGAGAATTAAGATGAGAATGATAATAATGAGAAGACTCCAGTCCAAGTTCGGTGTCCACCCTTGGTTTATTCATCTAACCAATTGTAATATTATAATTCACTTTTCATATGAAACTACTAGCCCTAAATAGCAACAAGCTCTGCTACTCGAATTTGCCCTTACCGAATATTTAATCAAAACAAGCTCCTCAATTAAACCTAATTAATGAACAACCTAGAATAAGCTCTCTAGATTTAATCCAATAGCAACATTAAAATCCAGGCAAATAGGCTAATCTAAGCAATAATCTCATAAGCTCGGTTTATTTAACTAATGTTGTGTTACCCCTAATGATGCGTGACCATTAGTTGCTACAAGTGAAATAGAAACCACAACAATTACACGGGATGCAACTCTATTTCTAGCAATTGACATCTAATCCCTAATCCAGGTGATCAGTCTAAATCAAAAATTAAGCAGTCATGTCATGTAAATAGAATAACACAAACAGTCTCCTATGATAAATCAAATATCACGAAAATTGATTAGAACATAATCTCACGAAGGTTTCAACGTCACAAGGACCAGAATTAATGAACTACTCACATATGGTGTTCATAATTGTTAGAATATGGATTGTATTTCCTCCATTCCCAGTTACCATTCCCCACCACATTAACATGTGCTCCAAGGTCGGCATGTAGTGCTGGGCAGTCATCGGTGACATGATCAATGTTTGGCAGAGCACACATGGTCGAACCGTAGCCATTTTAGTGATCATGGAGGTCAAATCATTTATTTGGGCTTGCAACGAACTAGTGCCTACCTCATTTACCTACTTCAACGAAACATCATGAGTGCCGAATTGTTGGGAATTTGCTGCCATGTTCGAGATCAACTCCCTTGCTGTCGTCGGTGTCTTGTCCATAAGTGTTCCTCCGCTCGCTGCATCTATCATATTTCTATCCATGAGACAAACACTACAAGAAATCTGATGTTTAGTGACGATTTTTTTTCCACGCATAAAATTTTGTCATAATATGTTAATCAATAGTGACGAATTTTAGTTTTGTCATTGAAAAATACATTTTGACGACAATATTTATTTTTGTCATCATCGATCTAGTTTTTCGTCACTAATTCGCATATTTAATGACGGTTAAATGGAATCTGTCACATTAATGGAATGGCGGAAAAAATTGGGTAGGAGAGAACCTTTCAGTGACAAACTAGTAATCAATGGTGACGACATTTAGTGTCACAATAAGTTTTATTTGTGACAACACTATATTTTTTGATTATATTTTTCATGAAAAATGGTGACGACATCCAGTGTCACGATAAGTTTCTTTTCATGACAACACCATATTTTGTCACTACTTCAAGAAAAATAGTGACAACATTATTTTGACACTAAAGTCTTATTTAGTGATGATAAATATGAATTTTTCATTCACATCAAGATTTAGGATGCCACTTTTTCAATAACAACTTGATAATAATTGGTGATGATATTTGGTATCACTATATTTTTTTAATATAAATATTATTCATCATTAAATATTTATTTTACTATATTTATTTAATAAACTTTATAGTTTTTAACGACTATATTGTTATTATTATATAATATTTCTTAAGTTTCTTATTTTTAAAATTGATTAAATAAGTTTATAAGTTTAAATAATAGATTATTATTTTTTCCTAAGATTCTAAGTTTTAGAATTTATTTATTATCGTATTATAACATTTTATATTTATTGCAAAAGTTCTCAATTAATATATTTACCCAAAATCACTTTTCGTGAACATCTCTTTTTGTGAACACCTTTTTTTTATGTATGAAATATTTATTTATAAGTTAATCATATTTTATTATATTCTTATCTAATTAATTATGATATTTATTTTATAATATTTCAATTATGTTTTACATTTTTAAAATATATCAAGTAATTATTTATGATTAAATATAATATTTTTTAACTTGATTTATGTTTTTAACGGCTTATATTATTATTCTAAAATATTTTTAAATTCTTATTTTACAAATTTGTGTTATAAATATATAAATTTAAAATATTTTTTAGTTTTTTTTTTCTGATTTTAAGTTTTGAGATTTATTTAGTATTATATTATAATATTTTATTTTTTGGTTTTATTTATTTTTTTGATTTTTTTATTTATTAAATAGTTAATTAGAATTTATTTTATATTTATGAGAAGTATTAACTTTTGTACCAAGTTTAAAAAATGAATTCCTGGTAAGTTATGTAGGGTAAAAAGAAATATTAAACTTATTTTTGAATGTATGTTTCTTTGTTCATAAAATATAACATAAGGGTCATGTGGTGGAGTTGTTTGGTGTTAGGTATCAATATTAAACATTGTGGGTTCAAGTCCCTTGTCTCTCAAAAATTATTTTTTGACTCACGAACCTTTATGTAATTTAATGATAATAAAAAAATGTGTAAATATTGAAACAATGTCAATAAAAAAGTAAAATCGCAAAACAAAACAAATGGGATTTGAACCCACAATGTATAGCACCAGTTGCTAACAAAAATTATTTTTTGACTCACGAACCTTTATATAATTTAATGATAATAAAAAATGTGTAAATGTTGAAGCAATGTCAATAAAAAAGTAAAATCGCAAAACAAAACCAATGGGATTTGAACCCACAATGTATAGCASCAGTTGCTAACAAAAATTATTTTTTGACTCACGAACCTTTATGTAATTTAATGATAATAAAAAATGTGTAAATGTTGAAGCAATGTCAATAAAAAAGTAAAATCGCAAAACAAAACTAATGGGATTTGAACCCACAATGTATAGCACCAGTTGCTAATAAGGTATAAATCAAACCATTTAACCAACTACTATCTGATGTTAATTTTTCCAAATAATATATAATTGCACGTTTGACTGATCACCTAATCTTAACCTAAGTTGCACCGACACGGATACGGACTTGGGACACGACGCGGACACAAGGACGCTCTTATTTTTAAAAATATGGGACACGACACGGCTCTACACGTTTATAATATAAATAATTATTAATATATTTTATTTCCTATAAATATTAAATTGTAATAATTTAAATTTTCAATTAATAATCTAAAATAATTAAAAACTCATTCACAATAACTGATGAATCCCAAGTAAAATGAAAAATGATAATAATTAAAAATCTGGAAAAATAAAATAA
>BMAC01000386.1:944758-991226 GCA_014905375.1 Phtheirospermum japonicum | reverse complement strand
TTTTTTTTGGTTGATTTATATGCGCTCTACTTTGTGAGAGTTGAAAGGTCGAGTTTATTTTTCTGTTTCGATTAGAGGACTCTGTTAGAGAATGTGCGCAAGCATGTATCAATGGGACTTTGATAGGATTATGTATATTAGACTCTCAGAGAGTGTCTGTTCATTTTGGTGATGGGTAAAGAGTAATATATTATACATGTATTTATTATATATCATTACATATATATTCATTTTGCTTCAAGTTTTATAATAAATGCTACTGTGTTAGCTTAATTAATAAGCACTTACCTCTTTTCCCTTTTTTTCTCTTGTTATTTCTTTCTAGGAATGTAGTTTTCATAAAATGAGGTATTTGCTTAGACCTGAGTGCGTGTAGGTATAACTTTCCCATACTTAGTGTTTTTCTTTGCTGATTCAAATGCTTATGACAAAAGTAAACGGATGTGAATGAGAGGTGATTGATTATACACACACTGCTTATTCAACATCTCCTTTTCATCCTCCCCACCAGCTATCTGGGCACCAAATGGGTATGTTGTATATAGATTTACATACAAATTGTAGCTGAAAAAATATACCCAAGCTTTTGCGTGGAGTTTTTTTTTTAATTCTAATAAATATGTTATTTCATGTCAGGTATATGCCCCCTGCTCTTCCCCCGTACGATCCATACATGGGTTATGCAGTTTCTCTCATTCCAATGCCTGCTCCAGCGAACATAGATTACAAAAGGAGAGCCAAATATTAGCCCATTGATCAGAATGGTGGTAACTCTTGGGGGAACTATGATTATATACTTGATTGTGAGTTCAAGAAAAGTGGTTTCATTAACGTGGGGTAAGGAATTAATTTGACAAAAAATGTTGTTATTTTTTTCTTTCCAAATGTTGTGCCATCATTTCAGATTTATTAATACCCCTCTACTTATATGTCTACTTATATGTCACCTGTTCATATATGTACAATAGTTATCAAAATCAACTAATGATGCTTAATTATATACCTAATTAATTGATGTGACGATGCAGTTTCCAAAATTGAGAAAGAAAACGTAACAATGGATCAGGGGCATCATGAAGTCATTTGATGTCTCTTCGGAAAAAAAAATGAAGATAGAGGTGGATCCGTTGATTGGAAGACCTAAAAGTTGAGTGCAATTCACTAAGTTCGCCAGTTAGATTAGGGTTCTGGATATTTTAAAGTATTATTTTGGCTAATTATCAGCGTTTTGGTATATGTTCAGAATGGTCGAAGAAATATTTTGGAATACTTTTATCATTATATTGTAATGATAAATGCTCATTTGCTTTCATTTTCATCTCTATGATATTCTTCCTTACAAAAGAATAATGACAAATTAATGTACATATTCACTCAATTATTACAACTTAAGCGTCACATAAGTATTTCAAATTGGTTACTTTAATAAATCATGACAACTTGTTTTATAAAATAATACTTTGAACTTGTCACTTAAACTAAATCATTAATGATGATTGGCTTGTCACCATATAAACTCATCTAATGACAATGGATTTTATCACCATATGTAACCCTTAAATCATCATTGAACATATATCTTTTATGATGATTATAATATTCGTCATATATTGCTAATTCTTTCGTGACAAATAATTTCATCACCTTTCATAGTAAATGGTGACATAATTGTTTGTCATTGTAATTATAGATGTTCAGTGACGGTCAATATTGCGTCACTATAAAACAAATTTATTGTGACAAATTACATTATATTCGGCAAATGTTTAGTACATATTATGACAATACGAGCATCATTATAACTCAATAAAAATTGTCACCGTAGTTATGTTTATCACGGAAAGTCAAATGTTTTGATGACAAATTAAGTGTTCGTCATTGAAAATGGTAACATACGATGACAAAACCGATCTTTTGATGACAAATTTTCAGTCACTTACATGACGAATTCAACGTCACCAAATAGTATCATCTATGATGACAATTTACATGAGCGTCATCAAAACCGAACATTTAGTGACGCGCTTGAAAAAATTGTCACTTTCACCAATGGTGACACAATACTATGACAACCGCTGTGACGCTCAATTTTCGTCACCTTTCTCTTCAGTGACGAAGAAATAGACTTTTAGTGACGAAATATATCATCATCGAACATCAAATTTCTTGTAGTGAAAGACCCTCATAGAAGTATTGTATTAATAACTGCTCGCCCATTTGATGCTGAGGACAACTGGCGTCGAGTCTCTTGAATCGATCCCAATACTCATGCAGTGTCTCCCCTTGTGATTGCCTCGCTGCAATAACGTCCTTATGAAGGCTCGCCACTCGCGAAGCGGGAAAATACCTCTGTAGATACACTCTTTCTAATGCTCCCCACGTGGTGATGGATTCCGATGGCAAGTAATAGAGCCAATCTTTGGCTAGGTTCTTCAATGGAAATGAAAACGCCCTTAGTTTGATTTGCTCATCAGTCACTCCGGCGGGCTTCGTGCTCGTGCATATGACATGGAATTCTTTCAATTACTTATGCGGATCTTCGCCACTTAACCCATGAAACGATGGTAGATGATGGATTAAACCTGATCTCAATTCGAATGTAGCATCCCCCACGGATGGAAATGTGATGCAAAGTCGTTGTTGTGGGAGATCAGGGTTTGATAGCTCTTTCAATGTGCGTTCTCTGTCTTCTTCCATAGTTACATTATCTCTAAATGAAAGTAAAAATAAAATAAAAAATAAAATAAATCAAAAATTAATACGCGTCACTCCCCGGCAACGGCGCCAAACTTTGACCGCGCATCGCAACGCGGTAAATTTAATATTTATAAAGTTTCCTCAACTTTCCTCCACTAACTAGTAGAAGTGATAAGCAAGGGTCAATCCCATGAGGAGTGTGGATTAACTTGTAATTATTCATTTTTAATTAAAATAATAAAAAGGGGTAAAAGAAGATGAACTAACTAATGAGAACTAAAAATCAAAGTAAATAAACTAAAATAGACGAAACACATAAGAGAATTAAGATGAGATTAATAATACTGAGAAAACTCTAGTCCAAGTTTGGTTTCCACCCTCGATTGATTCATCTAGCCAATTGTAATATTATAAATCACTTTTTCATATGAAACTACTAGCCCTAAATAGCAACAAGCTCTGCTACTCGAATTTGCCCTTACCGAATATCTAATCAAAACAAGCTCTTCAGTTAAACCTAATTAATGAACAACCTAGAATAAGCTCTCTAGATTTAATCCAATAACAACATTAGAATCCAAGCAAATAGGCTAATCTAAGCAATAAACTCATAAGCTCAGTTTATTTAACTTATATTGTGTTACCCCTAATGATGCGCGACCATTAGTTGCTACAAGTGAAATAGTAACCACAACAATTACACGGGATGCACCCCTAATTCAAGCAATTGACATCTAACCCCTAATCCGGGTGATTAGTCTAAATCAGAAATTAAGCAATCATGTCATGTAAATATAATAACACAAACAATCTCATATAAAAAATGAATCAAATATTACTAGAATTGATTAGAACATAATCTCACAAAGGTTTCAACGTCACAAGAACCGTAATTAATGAACTACTCACACATGGTGTTCATAAGAATATAAAATAAAAATAAATAAATAAACATAGTTCTTGAATAACAAGGGGAAAAGAAGGATTAGATCTTGAGTTTTCGTGATGGAGGAAGGATTTTGAGCTCCTATTACGCCTTGGGACCCTAGGATTGTCTCCCCCACTCCCAAAAACTGCTTTCTGTTGAAGTATGGATGTATATAAGTTTCCATAAGATTAGATTGCAGATTTCCTTCCAAAATAGGTTTTTACGTCGGCGTTAATCGGTCGTTGATCGACGGGGAAATTGACGACAATAATAGAGAGTTTGTCGACAATGTGGTCGATCAACGGGGCAATTCACGGGCGTCGACATCGCGTCGACGGGCGCGTCGATCGACGGGCTCTTGGTTTGTCACTTTTTCGCCGATTCGCTCGTTTTCTTCTTTCGGTATCTTTTAAGTCCCGAGCTTCCTCGGCTACTTAGCATCCTTCCATCATCGTCTCATCAATCGAGCAACTAAACACTGCAAAATAAATGAAAAATACGTAATTGGTGCTCGTCTATCCACAAGAATATATATGCGAGAAATCAATATATATAACACCATATTACACACAAAGATATATTTTTAAACCATTAATTACTGCATAATTTCTCGCATATCACTAACTTAACCAAATCTTGTGGTATAAAGGGTATAAAGATGTATCTGATAACTTTATATATATATATATATATATTCTTCTAAATTTCTAATACCTAGTTAGTTAAAGAAAATGAAATTTTTGTTGTCTGCACTGAAATGAAATATTACATAATAATTTTTATTTTATTCAATTATTATTATTATTATTATTTTACATGATATTTTATGAAACTTTTCATCTCTCTATTTTGGCGTAGGATTTTGAAGCATTGATAGAACATATTTTTTTCTATGCATATTTTTGTTATTTTAATGGACTGCGGTGAATGATAATTTAAAANCATGAAAGGAAATTTGCATTCACTCACTTTCAATTTTTTTTTTGAATATGAAAACTCACATCCTGAACTATTATCTTTTGATTGTACGGTAGGAAAACTCTCAAATTAGAATTTTGAGGTAATAAATTGCAAGCTAGGTTAATCTAACTTAAGCAAATCTTGTGGTAAAAAGGGTATAAAGATGTTTCTAATAACTTTATATATATATATATATATATATATATATATATGAAGAATTCTACAGTACACTTAGTCATTTTATAGGGTACCATACCCTCACTATTCATCTAATAATGTGTTGCCACATCATTTGTCAATTATGCACTTGGATGTACTTTATTTCTATTCCCATAATGTTGCTAACCTGCTATATCATGTTCAAAAGAAAAAAATAACTATAATTTTTTAATAAACATTTTATTAATTTAGTAAATAGAAATTGGATAAGAGCAAAATAAAAATGAAATTCATAATAATATTAAAAAAAATAAGAATAACATTCATATTGGTATATCTATGTTTTTACATTTATATTGTAATTTATGGGTGGCCTTTTTAATACTTTTACTTTATTATTATTATTATTATTATTATTATTATTATTATTATTATTATTATTATTATTATTATTATTATTATTATTATTATTATCATCATCATCATCATCATCATCATCATCATCATCCTCATCATTATCAAATTAAACATCAAATTATTTAAAAAATTCATCACATTAAAATAACTAAAATATGAAAAACTGTAAAAATAAATTTTGTTTAATTTATAAATTAATAATACTTTTAAATTTACATTATTATAAAATTACACATTATATAAAACTTTAATTACGTATAATTTGAATTTTGTTTAATATTCTCTATAATATTAATTGAAAAAAAAAAAACAATATTTATCACTAGTATAAAATTTACATTCTAATTTAAAGAAAAAAAAAAGGCGCAAACGCAAAATTTGGTGTTGCACTGTTCCAAACTTTAAAATAGTACAAAAAGTAGCGCACTGCTGGAGAACAATGAAGAATCCATTTAAGAAAAAAGAAGTATCCATAAGATTGTGATGAAACTTGCCTATTGTAGTCCATATGTTAATATTTTGGTACTACATCCAATCCAAGGGTCATTATCAAATGTTAACATTTAAGTGTGGAGACTAAAGTGAAGGAATGGTACCCATAAGTGCACTGTAAATACTCCCTATATAATATAGAATAATTCTACGGTGCCCCCAATGTATCATATCCCATGCATTTTAAGCCATTGATGTAGTATACTACATCAAAACTGAAATGATCTGACGATTGAAAATACATGAGAAATGGTACTGTTGATATGTTTTGAATCTCTCACTTCATCGTGTTTGTACGGGGGTCTCAATATTATAAATATTGTCTTTGAGATTAGTAATCTGTAACCCTAATCAGTTAATAAAATCTGTTCTTCTCTCTGCCCGTGGACTTACCCAATTTGGTGAACCACGTAAATCTGTGTTTTCTTTATATTTTCTGTTTTCTGCTCTTTAATCCTATTCATTCATAACAAACTAGTATCAAGAGTCTGGTCAATTCGATTAGGGTGTTTTCGCACCGTTAGGGTTTCTTTTTTGCCAACTGAGAATGTTTGCTTTCAACGTAAAGGTGGACAAATTCACCGGGAGAAATAGTTTTGGATTATGGCAGATCAAGATGCGATCTCTGCTGAAGCAGTAGGGTCTGTGGGCGCCACTATCAGGAAAACCTAAATTTGAGGGTGTAGATGAAGAAGAGTGGAATACCCAAGAAGAAAAGGCCCACTCGACTATTATGCTATGTCTGTCTGACGATGTTATCATCAAGGTTGTTGATCAGGAAATTACCGCTGCTCTCTAGTTGAAGTTAGAGAGTCTCTACATGACGAAGTCTCTAACCAACAAGTTGCTCTTGAAGCAACGTCTGTTCCATTTATGCATGCTGAAAGGTACTCCCCTTCATGATCATCTAGACAAATTAAACAAAATTTTACTAGATTTGCGTAATATTGATGTTAAAGTAGAAGATGAGGACGTTGCTTTAATTTTGTTAGTATCTTTGCCTAAATCGTATGAGAATTTTGTTGAATCGTTTATTACTGGGAAAGATAATCTGTCTCTAGAAGATGTTCGATCTGCCCTCCACAACAGAGAAGACCATCAACAGGAAACTGGCTCTGCCACAGAAAATCAGGCATCGAGGCTGTTTGTCACAGGTAAAGAAAAAGGGAGATTTGGGAAGAAAACTGGGAAGCCGAATCGGAAAGTTTCAAAAGGTCCTAAACCCGAAGACATCTACAATTACTGTAAAGAACCAGGGCACTGGAAGAAGGATTTTCCTAATGAGAAGAGGAAGCAGGAGAAGAAAGGGGGTGTCGGCGGTTCTGCAGTTGTGGCAGAAGCTGATACGAATTCTGAAGAAAATCTAGCTTTGGTTGCTGCTGGACAGTCTAATCGTAATGATGTGTGGGTTCTTGATTCTAGGGCATCGTACTATATTTGTTCTAACAGGGAGTTTTTCTCGACCTATGAGTAGATACAAGGAGGAATATTTCCCTAGCAAACAGTGTTGTCTGCAAGGTGGTTGGAATTGGTTCACTCAGGATACAGACAAATGATGGGGTATATCTTCACCTTGAATGAAGTTAGGCATGTACCATAGATGACAAAGAATCTGATATCATTGAGTCTTCTTGACAGCAAGGGTTTCAGTTTCAAAGGTGAAGGTGGAGTTATGTATGTCTGTCAAGGTTCAAAGGAGGTTCTAACAGGCTTGAAACGTGGTACCTTATATTATCTGCAAGGTTCCACCATGATAGGTTCTGCTGATGTTGCATCATCTGAGGTTCAGACCATGGATATGACCAGGATGTGGCATATGAGGCTCGGTCATATGGGAGAAAGAGGGATGCGGATTTTGTCAAAGCGGGATCTTCTTTCTAGGCATAAAGTGCAGAGTTTTGAATTCTGCGAACATTGTGTGTTTGGGAAGCTTCATCGCCGCAAGTTCCCAAAGAAGGCCGTTCATCAGACCAAGGGGACTCTTGACTACATTTATATGGATTGTTGGGGTCCGTCACATGTTAAGTCTATTTAAGGCTACATATATTTTGTGTCTATGATTGATGACTACACAAGTATGACATGGGTAATTATGATGAAGAACAAAAGTGAAGCATTCAAGAGATTTAAGTAGTTGAAGACGTTGGTAGAAAATCAGACTGGGAAGAAGATCAAGTGGCTGCGAACTGATAATGGCCTGGAATTCCGTTCGTCAGATTTCAACGAGTTCTGCAAGGATGCAGAGATTGCTCGATACCACACTATTCAACACACACCACAACAGAATGGTGTGGCAGAGCACATAAATCAGACATTGCTGGAGAGAGCGAGATGCATGCTCTCGAATGCTGTTTTGGCTAGAAATTTCTGGGCAAAAGTAGTAAACACGGCGTGCTATCTGATCAACCGTGGTCCTCACACTGACATTGATTGCAAGACACCTTATGAGGTATGGTCTAATAAACCTGCAGATTATACTTTGTTGAAAGTTTTTGGGTGTACTGTTTACTATCATGTTAGTGAGGGTAAACTAGAACCAAGAGCTAAGAAGGGTATATTTGTTGGTTACGGGAATGTAGTTAAGGGATATAGAATCTGGTCACCTTCAGAAGATAGAGTTATATTCAGCAGAAATGTGATTCTTGATGAGAATAATATGCTTAAACCCGCTGTGAAGTCCATTGGTGCAGAAAATTGTAGTAGTGTTTATAAACAAGTGGAGCTGCAAGTCACTCTCGATGAGAGTAAATCACAACTCCAAGGTGGAGAAGATCAACATACTACTGCTGAAAGTACAAGTTCAGATGTGCATCCAGAAGCTCGGCAGACAAGCATAGATTTTGATAGAGCTAGGAGAACAGGCGGGAAGCATCCTGTGCAGTACGGTTTTGAGGATATGGTGACTTATGCATTACAAGTTGGAACATAATCTTCCTTCCCCGGAACCTGGAACCCCTCTGGTTGAGTCATGTAGATATCGTCTTCAAGCATTCCATGTAGAAAAGCTATCTTCACATCCAGTTGCTCAAGTTCTAAATCCTGTTGTGCAACCATTGCAAGTAACACTCTGATAGAAGTGTGTCTGACCACTAGTGAGAATATCTCATTATAGTCAACCCCCTCCTTTTGTGTGAACCCTCTTGCAACTATTCAAGTCTTGTATCTCACACCCTCACCAGATGTGGTTTCTTCCTTCTTCTTGAATATCCATTTGCAAGTAACAATCTTCCTCCCCTTAGGCCGTTTGACCAGCTCCCAAGTCAAATTCTTGTCAAGTGATTCTATCTCTTCTTGCATTGTAGTGAGCCATTGAGCTGACTCACTACCTGAAACAGCCTCTCTTTATGTGAATGGTTCACATACAGATGGTTCTTCCTCTTCCACATAGTCAGCGACTTGTAATACATAAGTCACCATATCCTCAAAACCGTACCGCATAGGAGGCTTTACGCCTGTTCTCCTAGCTCTAGCTATCTCAAGTCCCATACTCTAATGCAGTAGGGAGTTTGATGTATGCTATGGTCTGCACTAGACAAGATCTTTCACATACTGTGAGTGTTGTCAGCAGGTTCATGGGACAACCTGGAAAGGAGCATTGGGAAGCTGTGAAGAGGATTTGTCATTATATTAGAGGTACGTCTGATGTTGGTTGATGCTCACGGTTCTGTGACTGGTTACTCTGACTATGCTAGAGATGTTTATAGTAGAAGATCTATGACTGGTTATGTCTTCACTCTTGGTGGTTCTGTTGTTTGTTGGAAGGCAGCTCTATAGGCTACAGTTACTCTGTCTACAACTGAAGCTGAATATATGGCACTGACAGAAGCTTCTAAAGAGGGAATTTGGTTGAAAGGGCTTGTAGGTGATCTTGGTCTACATCATGATCAAGCTATTGTGTTTTGTGACAGTCTGAGTGCAATCTGTTTGACCAAGAATCAGGTCCATCATGAGAGGACCAAAGATATTGATGTGAGGTATCATTTTCTGAGGAATGGGAAGAGAATCAAGGTGACGAAAGTAGGTACTGCTAATAATCCTACTGACATGTTCACCAAGCCGTTCCCACATAGCAAGTTTCGACATTGTTTGGACTTTCTAAACGTCACAAGCTTGTTAATTGCCCAATGAGGGGAAATCTGAGGCAGAAAGAAGGAGTTTGTTCATCTGGCATTGTAATGATGCATTTGCAAGGAAGAATCAAGTCAAGGTGGAGATTTGTTGATATGTCTTGAATCTCTCGCTTCGGTGTGTTTGTACGGGGTCTCAATACTATAAATATGGCCTTTGAGATCAGTAATCTGTAACCCTAATCAGTTAATAAAATATGTTCTTCTCTCTGCCCGTGGACGTAGCCAATTTGGTGAACCACGTAAATTTGTGTCTTCTTTACGTTTTCTAATTTCTGCTCTTTAATCCTATTCATTCATAACATGTACTTTGAAGGTAATGTAGAAATTCTCTCTCTCTCTCTCTCTCTCTCTCTCTCACACACACACACACACACACACACACACACACACACACACATATATATATATATATATATACTTATATAGGAGATTCTACGGTACCGTGACTATATCATTTTTCACTTAATTATAACCATTATATCATGGTAAGGAATAAATATTGAGGTAGATCATTGGATGTAAATGCAGGGGATGGGGGGCATGGTGCATTTGCGGCACTGTAATTATTTCCTATATATATATATATATATATATATATATATAGGGATGGGTTCAAATGGAACCATGTCATTATATGCGAACTTGCGAACTAGTGCTTTTATTATACAATTCTAATACTTTTAATTAAATAAGAAAATACACAAAAAATCTGATCCATCCATTTAATTAGATCTAAGGCCCATAATTGACCCTAGGTTCACATATAGGAACATGGTTCTCATTTGAACCTAATATATATATATATGGTTCGGTTCCGGTGAGAATGGGTCCGTGGGTGAGAAATGAGAATAAATCATAGCCATTATATCTAATCTAATCTAATGGATTAGATTTAATCAAACAAAACTAAAACCTAAGAATCGCTGCCAGAAACAATTGAGGCCCAATTTACATGAAATAAATCACAAGAATAAATGCTAAAAACGCAAGAAATAAATCGAAATTTGGCCTACAAACGCAACTTCAAACACGATCCTATTTGATTTTGGAGGCACGATCCTGTTTGATTTCAGGGGTAATCGAAAAAAAAATCTTATAGGTTTTCTTCAAACACGATCCTGTTCAATTTCAGGGGTAATCGAAAATTAACTCGCCTATAGATTTTGAACACGAGAACTTCTTCGATCTCATTTTATTTCTACGAGTTTTGTCAATTTGAGGCGGATTTGGTTCGATATAGAGGGTCTTCCTCGAATTGTTTTCTATTTTCTACGATTTGGATTTGCTTGCACCCCAATGGGTTTGATTTTGGAGGAATCAGGCAATATTTCTTTTAAATTAGGTCAATTCATCTAATTATAAGAGTGCATCTGATTTACAACTCGTCTGATGTGCGTTTGGGATAATTGTTGTCTGTTTTGTGCACATTTCGGTTTCCGTTTGTGCACATTAATTCTTTCCCTTGTGCACGTCCATGCTGAATGATGTTTTGCACGTGTCATATAGTCTTAAAAAAATATGCGCGTGTCGTCGTTTGATGTGGTTGTCGTTTGATTTGTTTTGTGCACAATTAAGTGTCCGTTTGTGCATATTAATGTGTTCCCTTGTGCACGTCCCTGCTGAATAGTGTTTTGCACGTGCCATGAAATCTTAAAAAAACCTGTACATGTCGTTGTTTGATGTGGTTGTCGTGTGATTTGTTTTGTGCACAATTCAGTGTCCGTTTGTGCACATTAATGCGTTCCCTTGTGCACGTCCCTGCTGAATGGTGTTTTGCACGTGTCATGAAGTCTTAAATAATTTGTGTCGTGTTATATGTGGCATGTACTGTTTTGTGCACTGACTGAATGCGAGATTTTGCAGGTGATGTTGAATGTTCTTCCCATAATTGTGAGCCTGTTCGATAAACTATGAACTTGACACCTATATCTACAAAATATTGGGTTCCGATATGTGAAGATGCAATTAAACCTTATGTTAATTAGAAATTCAAAAGCTTGGATGAAGCTATACAGTTTTACAAGTCTTATGCTAAGGAGGTTGGTTTTAATGTCCGTCATAGCACAAAAATAAAATCAAATGATGGTGTAGTTGTTTGGCAGTATCTACTGCGCTCTAAACAAGGCTACAATAACGAGAGTAATAGAAACCCACCTGGAGCAAAAATGGCAACCACAACAAGTGTATCCCTTACACCAAAAAGAGCAGCAACACCAGTAGTTGTTGAACATCAAATTAGGCATCGGGTAATAAATAGAGTTGGGTGCAAAGCTAGGTTCGTATTGAGATCGTATGGGAATAGAGGATACTTACTCCAATTGTTTGAAGAGAAACATTACCATCCATTGGCTTCTAAAGAGTGATTACCATTCTTAAAAGAAAACCAAGCAATAAATGTCGGACATGAGAGTTTTGTGTTGAATTGTATAAGGGCAAACATTGGTCCAGTGAAGTCTTTTAGATTGTACAAACAAATTGTTGGAGGATACCAGAATATGGGTGCTACTAGTGTCGATTTCAAAAACTACAAAAGAGACTTGTTAGCATATATTTCAGTGGCTGATGCACAGTTGGTTATTGACAAGTGTTATAGAAGACAAGAAACTAGTTCAGCGTTCTACTTTGACTATGAACTTGATGAGTGTGACCATCTAAAGAGAATTTATGGGCTGATCCCATTTCTAGAAAAAACTTTGCCATGTTTGGTGATGTGGTGTCGTTTGATGCAACATATAGAACTAACAGGTACATATTCATTTTTCTGAAAATATTTAAATTTCATTACTTTCACAAATAATAGCTTGTGCACATTCATGTTTCAGTGTGTGCACATTTATGTTTCAGTGTGTGCACATTTATGTTTCAGTTCAGTGTGTGCACATTTATGTTTTTAGTCTGTGTACATTTATGTTTTAATCTGCGCACATTTATGTTTCAATGTGTGCACATTTATGTTTTAGTTCAGTGTGTGCATATTTATGTTTTTAGTGTGTGCACATTTATATTTCTGTGCACATTTATATTTTAGTGCGTGCACATTAATGCATTAAATTTACACATTAAATCAATAAAATTTCTTCTGCTACATGTACAATATGGTGTTTGCACCTTTCACGGGGATTGACAACCACAAAAAATGTGTCACATTTGCTGCTGCGTTGATAGCTACTGAAGATGTTGATTCTTATGTATGGGTCCTCAAACAATTCAAAAGGGCAATAGTGCATGATCCAGGATACATCATTACTTACCAAGATCCCTCAATTGCAATTGCATTTTCGAAGGTGTTTGAGACTACTATACATCGATACTTAATGTGGCACATCATGATGAAGGTGAGTGAAAAAGTTGGCCCTGTTTTAAGTATTGATGAAAATTTCAATAAAAAGCTTAAGGATATCGTTTGGAATGAATACATAGAGCCTAAGGAATTTGAAGAAAATGGAATGGAATTATGGAAGATTTTAATTTAGTAGATCACAGGTGGTTTTGTGATTTATTCAAAATACGCGAACAGTGGATCCCTGCATTTTTAGGGATGTTTCTATGAGCGAATTGCTGAGAACTACATCTAGATCAGAAAGTGAAAACTACTTGTTTGGCAATTTTACAAATCACCGGGAAAGTTTAGTCGAATTTTTCATGCATTTCGACAGTGCTATGGATTCGCAGAGAAACACGTCATCGAGTTTAAAAAGTGTGTGTGAGTCATATTTTTCTGATCTAAAGACACCATTAGCTTTAGAGAAGAATGCATTCTCTGTGTACACAGACATTATATTTATTGAGGTGTAGAATGAAATCTGTGCAGTGTGTTTTAGTTGTAGAGTTTTACGTGTTAGTGACAATGATGGAAATGTTGAGCGTGACATTCAAGATAATGGTAAGGTGTTTACAGTAGTGCACAAATTTGATTGTAGTTGTTCTATGTGCTCTTGCAAAAATTTGAAAGATTTGGGTGGCTCTGCAGACACATTTTTATTGTCTTTTAAGGACTTAAACATGGATGTTATCCCACAAAAACTTGTCATTTCCCGTTGGACTAAGAACGCAACTCTAAATCAAATGTTTCACATCAATGATGCCATTATCGAGAAATCTGCAAAAATCAATGAAAGAAAGTTGCTACTTAACAAATTGTGGTCTGATATACACTTATGTGTGGCATTGGCTGAGACGAGAACAGAGCTCCTTGTTGAGTATTCAAAGGTTATTAATGAACAAAAGGAGAAACTTACAGTTGAACAACAAGACGCTTCATCTACTGTAAGTAAAAAACATAGAATTGAAACTTTTTATGGAACTGCACCTGTTGAAATTGCTATTCGTCCTCCTATGAAATCAAAAAATAAAGGGTGTGGGAAAATAAAAAAAAACTTGCCAAGATAAGTCGATTGATGAGAAGCAGAAGAAGGAAAAACAAATGGGGTGCAAGACCTGTGCTGAAAGGGTGGGGCATAATACAAGAACTTGTCCAAAGAGAAAATAACAGGTTTTACATAGTAAATCAATGACAAAAAATGCACAATTGTATTTTATGTTTTCCTTTTTTTTTTTCATCTCTAAAAGTTATACATACTTATTTGCACAAAAATTATAACTTGCAGGTGATTTGAGGAATGAAGCAAAAGAGAGGAGTAGTTGGCAGAGTTGAGGACCCTTCATAATATTTTCTTATTTTTATTACTCTTAATTTTTTGAATTAGGTTGTGCACAAACAAGTATGACTTTCTGCACAAGTGATCAATCAATTTTGCACAATAGTGCAATAAATTGTGCATAGTGGTATTTAATGAATTCCTATTTTAGGTGTTGGTCTTTTGGGCTTTTCGTACAAATTAATTGAAATATAGTTTTGTCTGAGATTCAGAAATAAGACATTTTTGGCATTTTCTAAGCTCTGGTTTGGCAGATTTCTTTCTCTATTTGCTTGTTATCTTGTATTTAAATATGTTTACATATTTTCTTATCGTACATCGACAGTGCTTAATTTGGGTCTAATGACAAATCCAACCCGATGGTCGGATTGTAATGATATCATTTACACAAATAATGCAATAAAATATGCACAACCAAAAGTGCAACCATCGAAGTTAAAAACTTGGAAACTTAAATATTTCTCTTTCCCTCACCAGGACAATTACTAAAAATTTTAATATGCAAAACACAGCTTTTCTCAGTCGTAAAAATTTTCTTCTACTTACGAACAAACAGAACAACAGAAAAAGACATCAAACATAATAAACATTATGTTCCATTTTCTTCTACTTAGACAAGAATTCTTACACAACAAAGAGACATAAAAAAAAATAAGCATTCCGTTCCAGTTTTTCTACTTAAAAAAGTACTCCTACAAAAGCCAAATAAAAAATAAAATTCATCGCCATGCAGATCACTTCTTCAATTCAGCATTTCATTCTAGTTTCTTTGCCTTGTAAACTGGGAGATACTGTTTCGCAATGTTCATGTTTACATCCTTCAAATCGTTTATCTCTGCGCATGCCAAGGTGCGACAATACTTCTTACAGATACAATTCACCTATTTTTCTTATCTCCGCTTCTAATTCCACATACCCAGTTGGCCTTCAATCCAGCCCCCATGTATGTCTCCATGTGTCTCATGGTCAAAACACCCGAATTCTAACCCCATTGTGCAAGAAATCTCAAGAAAGTGTGGTTCAACTTTTGAAATCACATTGGCGTAGTGGGCCATGTTTCGTCCTCTTAGAATCTTCGAAAATTCATCCTTCTGCAAAAAATAAATAAAAAGAATTTTATGTGGACAAAAACTACAAGGAAAATAATTTAAAAAAAATGATTACAATGCTAAAGAATTATGTCTGCAATTATTTCACATTATTGTGCACATTTATATTTCACTGTGTGCACATTTATGTTTCAGTGTGTGCACATTTATGTTTTTAGTGTGTGCACATTTATGTTTCAGTTCAGTGAGTGCACATTTATGTGTTTAGTGTGTGAACATTTATGTTTCGGTGTGTGCACATTTATGTTCCACTTCAGTGTGTGCACATTTATATTTTTAGTGTGTGCACATTTATGTTTCAATATGTGCACATTTATGTTTCAGTGTGTGCACATTAATGCATTAATTTTTACACATTAAATCAATAATGTGAGTTATTTTTCGCATTAAAAAATTGCTTCATAATAAAAAATAAGAAACACCCCTAAGCCATTTTATTATATATTTTTATTATTAGTGAAACAAAGACACAGAACCAATAAAATATAATTATGATGCACTAAGTAAATACTTTAAAAATTGGTCTTACCAAACTATTAGCATATTCTTTATGTGTTTTTGCATTCACATCATTTGGTGCAGTGCTTTCAATTATATCAAATCGCTTTGCCTTGGTTGAAAAACACATGACGTAAGAGTAATTTCCAGTGTGCACGGGGAAGAAAAACTGCAAAAAAAAAATAAATTAAAAACTAAATTGAAAATTAGTATAATGATATTGAATAACGTACCAGTGATATATCTTTTATTTCAAACATTTTCATCATTTTCAAGTCTGCATCCATGGCCTCAGTAAACATCTAATATTTCTTTTCATTACTATCAGCACCAACAAAAAGTAGCTGCACATGTAATATTGTATAAAAAATATTATGTATAGTAATAAAGTAAAAATATGAAATATAAATTAAGTATTTCTAACCTTGTTACAAGGACCAATGCTTGCAAATAATCTACTTGGTGACCCCCAACCTTTCAACTTTTCATTGTCATTTTAAAAAAAGACCATAAATCCAATACACGACTATTCCTTTGTTCACCTTCCCTTAAGCTTTGTAATACTTCTCTTGAAATATAAAAATTATTTCTCTTGAAAATAACTTCACTCCTGTATTACAAGAACACATGCATTAAAAAATACGCAGAAAAAAGATAGATAATAACCGTATATATACTAGTAAAAATATCTTATAAACACTATTAAAGACACAAAAAAGTATATATAACTTACTGTTCAGCGTCAGCATTCTTCAAAACCCAGTTTGCAACCATTTTCTGATTTCCATCTAACTTCTTCAATATATTTGTCCCCCTTATCTTGAATGGTGATTATAATTTGCTAGCAACTTCTCTCCTTTCTAATAGCTCGTCCTCTGGTGTTAATCGCCTAGATCATCTCATTGGAACAGGTTGTACACCTTGAACATGTTCTGCAGCTGAAGGGGCGTTAGTGGTATTCACGTCCTAGTTCTTCAATATATTTGTCCCCCTTAGCTCGTCCTCTGGGTAATGTTCTCAGGCTGCTCATCAATGGTTGCACGTCCTGGTTGTACATCAACATGCACAAAAGGGGCTTTTTTAGATTGACAACCATCATTTGCTTGATTACCATAATCTCGTGGAAGTTCATTATCATCCTCATCATCTTCAGATATACCTAAGTTGTAATTAGGCATAGTAGTTGTGGTATTTTGAATCTCATCCCTCCTTGAAATTGCTTCTAAAATCTCATCCATAGCATTGATAGTCTCAGCAGTCCAGTCATCAAAAGTTTGTGAGGCATTGTGGCATCCTTCTTGCGCTTTGTTGGTACCCTCTTCTGGTTTGTCGATGCCAGATTGTGTTTTGTCAATGCCCCCATGTTCTTCATTGATGCCCTGTTGTGTTTGGTTGACATTCTCTTGGCTTCTGTTGACACGCTCTTGCGTTTGTGAAATGCCAAGGAATAATTGTGCCGCATCTTGCATCTTCATGAAATACTTATCTTCACATAACACTTTAGGGGCTCTTTGCACCATCTCTAATATTTCAAGACCAGTAGATGCAAGCAACCTGGTCTTTGTAGCAAATTCCTCAACAAAAACTTGTTTCACAAATACTTATATTTAAAAGTCTAATATAGACAACATTTAGAAACAAATATACATTGGCCATAAAAATAGTGAATCTATTGCACATTATTTGATATACTCGTGCACATTAGTTCATAACTGCATGCACAAATAGCCACTATATAAAAAACTATTAAATAAATGCATGCACATCAAGTTGCACATTAGTGCATACACTCGTGCACATTAGTTCATAATTACATGCACAACTAGCCACCATATACAAAACTATTAAAAAAAATACTTGCACATAAAATTGCACATTAGTTCATACCAAGTGCACATTAGTTCATAATTACATGCACAAAATAACCACTATATTCAAAAATAGCCACATCAAATACCCGTACACACTCCCTGTTTCAGCCTCCTTGTTTCCAACATTCTTATTTCCAGTACTTCTACACCTCTGCTCCTTGTTCATTATTTTTTCAGAAGCATCCATTGTTTCTGGATTTTTCAGCACCTGAAATTCCGTTTCTTCATCCACAAAACCCCTCCCAAATGCACCAGTTTTCTCCTCCACAACTTCTCTATCTTTCAACAACATGTAAGTTGGAAAACTTCTTTTCACATTGCGTATAGATAACACAAATTTGTCCACATATAACACCTACATATAAAAAAATAATTAAAGTTTTTTATTGCATACAAGGCAAATATATATAAAAAACAACACTTGTGTTAAGAACACTGACCGTCAAAAATAGGATTGGTTCTGTATACCACTTTTCCCCGCTATCCTCCCAAGACATCTTTGTCCTCACCAAGCACTCGATCATATACTCACACCAATTCATATCCTCAATCTTTGATAGATCGTCAAGAAGATGTAATATATTAGTGTGAGCTTTTCCATTGCTCTGAGCTTCAAACAAGCAATTAACAAGCAAAATAACAATGTGTCTCTTGAACCAGTCGTCATCGTCAACATATTCCTTCATTTTCACTGCAATATTTGTTGGGGTTATCCCATAAGAACTTGGCTCAAAAAAACCCTTGAATTCTTGATCAAGTTCTGACTGCTTCCTTTTCTTCTTATTAATGATTGAAATCTTCCCACGGGGAAAGCAAAAAACAGAGGACACATCATATTCTTTGATGTGCAACTTTGACCCATTGTATAACTTCAGCTTGCGATCAAGGTGATTGAAATCTTTCACTAACCAGTACCCCATCTTTACTGGTATTGAAGTTATTGATAAATCCAAATAAGGACCAAATCCAATATCTGCAACACCTTTTCTTTGGCATTCATTTAATGATGACAAAGCTCTTACAAAAACCCCAGGCGATGACCTATTGTGAAAGACAAACTTGGGGCCATCGCTGCTACTGGTAGCACAATCAGCACGTGCAGGTATAGGGCTCTCAAAATCATCATCATCTGCTGCTAAATAACACAATTAAAGAATAAAGTTAAAAAAAAAGAGAAAAAAAGTATAATATAGACTGCAGAGCAATAATAATAAAAATACCTTGTTCTGTAGCTTTCACCTTAGTACACCTTGTTTTTTTTGCTTTTCTTTTTCGGTTCAATGACATCAATCTTCCTCTTCTTTGTGATTACACCTGTGCATATAAAAATGTATTACAAAAAATAAGCACAAAAGATATCAAAAAAGACCATAAAAGGAGAATACACCTGTGCATATGCTATACATTTCTTTGCACATTAGTAGAAATATTTTTGCACATTACTATTCATTTCTTTGCACTGCTACAATATACACCCTAAAAGCTTGAACTCTTTTCAATGCAATGGATTTTGAACATTAGTGAAGCTTGATTTGCACATTACAATACATTTATTTTCACTTTCTACCATGTACATATCATCATTCCTTATAAAAACCAATGGTGAAAAAAATCCAAAATATCATCAAAAAAAGAAAAAGAAAAACCCAAATGCCTAAATTTATAACTTGCGTGTTTGTTTTTTGAACGTTGGTTACTTTCGTTGAAGCCTCGGGAACCAATTCAGTATTCTTTCCTGCAAAAGACACGTAAAAGGAACCCAATATCGGCGTTTTATCCTTCACGCCAATATCTTCCTTATTCTTCATTTGCAATTCAACCTGTTGTCTTGAATCCTGAGAACTTGACTCCAGAGGAGCAGAAATATCAGGAATAGGAGTCTCCTTCGTGGCAACATCTGCCTTCTTCTTCGTTCATAATTCTACCTCTTTCATTGAATCTTGAGGACTCAAATCCTGAGGATCAGAAGGCATAGAAATTACAGTTTTGTCCTTCGTGGCAATATCTGCCTTCTTCTTACCCTTCCCTACAAATGCATGAATTCCATGAGGAAAATCACATGAGGAAATATGATCCAACACCAACATGCCACATTAATTTGAGATATTGCATGTACACAGAACACATAAAACTGATATTCATCCCAAAATGCCTTTAAACTAGTTATAGTAATTGCACTATCACCCCAAGAAATAGAGCATTTAAGATGAAAGACACGTGGACCAGAAATTTAACTCAAACCGACCGCAGAATTTACAGTTAATGAGAACATGTTGTTGATTAAAGAAAGCATTTTAGTATATTAATGCATAAAATAACCAAATTAATTATTATGTACAGTGTGATCCTTATATAAATGAGATGATTGATTTCTGCTACATTACTTACAAAACCACAAAATGTAGGCTTCTCTTAAAAAGAAAAGTGTTAAAAAAAAAAAGAGAGAAAAAATACCAGCATTCTTATTTGGCAAATCCTGAGGATCAGAAGGCATAAAAACTACACCTTTGTCCTTCGTGGCAATACCCGCCTTCTTTTTACCCTTCCCTACAAATGAAGAAATTCGAATTCACACACGAGGAAATTAAAAACTGCCATTATAATTGTATCTAATGCATTGTGCAATTCACACAAACCGTACAAAGAAGAATTTAAGCAGATGTAAGGAATATCTATAATATAACGTCTACTGCTTTAATGCTAAATAAGTATCATCTGAACCATGTATATAATAACACACATAATTTATTGACCAAAACTTAATAAATTTTATGGTGGTTGAAAATTCAATTTCAATTAATCTAAATGCTAAAATCACACATCAAAATAAAAAGGCAAAAGAAAAGAACGGAAAAGGCTCCTCTAGAATGATTTGCATGTTTTCATACATACAAAATGCCTGCATAATTCCTATTTCAAAAACTGTAACCGCTAGTATTACAACACCTTTCACATATATAAAACAGAATATCCCACCATCTTTAATTAAAAATAAGCATCGTCACCAACGGCACCAAGTTCACAACCTCTATCCCATTATTTAACCAACGCCACTATGCTGAACTCAAACACTAACACTCCTTGGCCATAAGAAATAAGTTACCTCTATTTCTATATACAAACTACTATTATGTTTGCTAGCATTACCCTTATTAATTTCATTTTTTATTCCTAAATAAATTTTCCGATTGACAAAACCCAAAAGGTTAGTTACTCCTATTATGTTGAACTCTTTTTTTCTTTCTTAACAAGATTAATATACTAAATGTAATTAAATTGATATGCTGAGTAATATTTTAAGCAATTTGGTTAAATCACAGTAATTATACACACAATGCATGCTAGGTTAACACTATTATGGAGTCTGGACCGTTTGCATTATTTGAATCATCACAAAAAATGCAGGCCATATCTAGCCATCCTTGAATAACATTAAAATAGGGTTTTCGGGATTTTGAATAATCACAAGTTCACAAAAAAAAAAAAAGAAAAATGTACTAGCATTCTTGTTGGGTGAAATTTTCTTTTTCGGTTGAGATTTCTGCGGAGTTTGTCCCATCGATTGTATAGACTAGGGTTTTCGGGATTTTGAAAACAGAGAGGAGAAGGTAGATTACGTTTTGGGGTTTCCAAGATGGAGAGGAGATGGTAGATTGCGAGTGGGTGATTGATTCTTTGAGATGAAAATTGAGACGAAAATGGCGAGAAGAAGTGAGTCGATGAGGGAGATCGAGTTCGGAGACAAAAATGAGAAGGGTACAGGTGGGAGATCGAGTTTTTTTCCTTGTTCACGCCAGAAATGAGAAGGATATACAGTACAATTAATTAAAAATGCCTTTAATTACTGAAATGCCACCGAGTATTTTTAATCAAAATCATTAAATTTAGTGGTTAGGATTTATTCTCATTTCTCACCTACGATTCCATTTTCACATGATCCTATACCTATAAATAAATAAATATATATATATATATATATATATATATATATATATATATATATATATATATATATATATATATATATATATATATATAATGGGAACAGTTTGGAAATAAACACGGGATAATTAAATAAATAATATATATTTAAATGAGAATTAAAAAAATGTGATAGTTTGAAAAAAACTCACAAAAATATGGCGGGACGCCATTCCCAAAAGCGTCCCAGACCAAAATTTATTGTCCCAAAGTTTTTGGGACCGAAATGAAAAAAAATGGGGGATCGGGACGCTTTTCGGAAAACGTCCCGGGGGGTTTTGAAAAAAAAAAGTGGGGGTCGGGACGCCTTTTGGGAATGGCATCCCGGGGTATTCTTGCAAAAAAAAAACCCTAGCTTAATTCTTAGTTTAATGTAGTTTTTAGCTAGCTTAGTAGTTATTCTAGTTTAGCTTAGTTAGTTAGTTTTTAGTTAGTTGTTATTAAGCAAGTGTTGGAGTGGGTGACACCTCCTTCATTTATGGTGCTTGTTGTTTGAAGATTTGAAGATTTGAGTTTAATGCAATTGATGGTTTTCTTTCCCTTAATTTTCTTGTGTTGTTATTGTTGATTGTTGTTATTGAAGTTGTATTGGTTTTTAGATTTAGTTTTTGTGTTGTTCTTTGCATTTCAATTTCCCCTTTTCATTCCCTAGCTTATGTTGTTCTTCTTTTCTAGCAAACTTCATTGATGCACTCTCTTTTCAAGCTTTTTACTTCTTTTAGTTAGACAAACTTTTGGTCCTTAAAAGATGTATGAAGCTCTCCTCTTTGGTGATTTGACTTTCCTCCAATTTAATGCTTTTGTCCACTTCTAATTTCGAAGATTTTGAATTCCCTCCAATTTCCCCTTCAATGTGCAAGCCTTCATGTCATTAATTAATTACTTTCAAGCAAGCTTTAATTTGTATTGATGAAATTAGTTTAGTAATTACGGGTTTAGAGTCTAAGTTCGTTTAGAACCATTAATCGGAACTTGTTGAGAATTGGGATTGACGACCCCAATTACTTGATCGGCATTCGTTATTGACAACCTGAATCGTGGATTAAGTGCTCAGCAAAAACCGATTGATCATGGAGACGAACCGAATACCCTAAACCCTCATCTTCATTTAAATACTTTTTAAATAAAGTTTCCTTTTAAATTCGAGCTTTAGCATAAAACTCAAACACAAACCAATGATTATTGCTTTCGTAGATTAGATTAGTGTAATTTAGTTTAACAAGAAAGTGACTAAAAACACCGACCGCCGATTATATCTATCCTCGAGAGACACGGCTCGGGAAAACTTACCGCTCTACAATCGACTCTATACTATTGCGAAGAAGATTTCTTAGAGTGCTAAAAAATCCTCGATCAAATTTCGGCGCCTTTGCCGGGGATATATTAAGGCTAATGGTTTTTTTAATTATTTCTCTTTTTATCTTAGTTGTTAGTTAATTTACATTTTTGTTTTACTTTCGATTCTCGTAATCCTTTGTTGAGTGTTGTGTTTGAAAGGTACTCATTCGGGAAGCCCGATGCCTCCGCTGCTCCATTTATCCGGCCGAGGATGGCAAACTACCGAGCTAGTTTTCCATATGACGACCCTTATATCCAAACTCCGAAATATCCAATCCTTTACATCCAAACTCCCGAGTATCCAAATCCGTACACCACTCCCCCAAGCTATCGGGTCCCCTCGACTTACGATGACCCGTACGCTTCGATTGGTGAAGAATGAGCCCCCTCTTTCGATTATTCCGGCCCAAGCCCTTCTTATTCTCCACCGATTTCGTATCCCCATAACCCGAGCATGGACCCGTACGCACCGACTCGTGATTCTTATGATCCAGGTTTTGACGATCCATATGCTCAACTCGCCCCGCCTTCTTCTTACCCGAGCTTTGACTCCTATGCTCCCTAAATTCATGATTCATATTCTTGGAGCTACGACTTTTACGACCTACCCACCTCGAGTTCGTATACTCTGAACGATGACCCATACACCTCACTTTTTTAAGATTCGTCTATAACCCAACTCCCGGACTTAGAGTCTCTCTTAGCCGAGCTCGTGGAACGCCTTGCTCGCATGGAGACTCAAATAGAGCAAATTTCCAACGATGTGGACGAGCTTAAACAACCTTGTGTTGATGAGATGCCCATCTTTGATGTGGTGGATCCCACTTTTGTTTATGGCAATTCGAGCTTTGACGGTCTTGTGAAAGAGGGGTGCAAGGAGGTAGAGTTAGAAGGTGAGGAGAAAGGGTCGGAGTTTGGCGTTACCCCTATCGTGCTTATTGAAGACGTTGTAGTGGAAATTGAGGGGGAGTCACTTTTGGGGTCTCCAACGGCACTTGGAATGTCGAGCCTACTTTCTTTTGGTGAGGATGAGGAAGTTTGGAGGATGTGGAGTTAATCGAGCCTCTTTTACCACCACCCGACGCCGTTTGTTTACTTGATCAAGAGGTGGTGGAAGAGGTAGTGGGGGATGTGTTGGATCCTACTCTCTCGTGCCCGAATACGATTACTTCTAAAGTCGAGAGAGAGGAGATTACGGTCGGGGAGACGAAGGAGTACGTCGACCCATTTTGGGATGATCACATTTGGGTGGTCGACTACTCCCTCTTCCGACCCCCGAAGCAAGCCCTCTCTTTTATTTCTTTGACCTACCGGCTTGCTCGACTTGCCCGCCTTGGTGATCTTTGTCACCCGATGTGTCTACTCGAGAACACCAAGGTGTGGCATGATCGACACCTCTTCTTGGATCCCGTATAGCGTCATTTGTATAAACCGTCGAGCTATAGACGTTAAAGTAGTGCTTATTGGGAGGTACCCCAATTTGTAAAAAAAAAGAAAAAAAAAAGAGAAATCCAAAAAAAAAAAGAAAAAAAAACTTTTTATTCGTATTTTGTTTTTGCAACCCCCCGTTGGTTTATTTCTTGTAGGTTGCTTGTCTCGACTCCCGGAAAGGACTTACGCACAACCGCGTTGACACAAGCTCGGAGATAGGGGCGTTTCCTTTTCCCTTACACTTTTTACCGCATTTTTCTAGCTTAATATGCAATGAGGACATTGCTAGGTTTTAAGTGTGGGGTGGTGGTTAGGTTTCGTCTTATGATTTTTAAGTTGATGCATGCTTGGTTGTATTAATTTGAGTATCGTGTGTGTTATTTTTGCTTGGATCCTTGGAGAAGTGACGCAATTTTGATGATTTGGTTAGGGAGTTTAGATCTTCGATCGGATTTAGTGTACTTAGGTAATTTGACTCGTTGGGAACTTTGTTCGGCTTTAGCTTCGTGCTATCCTTGAGCTCATTTAGAACTAGTGCCTCAACTAGCCTCGTCGTTGAACACTCTCTATAGGATTTTGTTTTGTATTTTGGAGTCGTCAATTGCTCCATGTGCTCAATCGAAAATATTGTAAGTTGCTAGTAGCAACGAGTGGTCGGAGCCGTTGATTTCTCTTTGTATATATCTTGTATTTAAGTACCTTATTTCCTTGGGTACCAACAAAAAAAAATAATAATAAAAAAGAAAGAAAAAAAAAGAAGAAGAAAAAAAAACGAAAAAATAAGAAAAAAAAATAAAAAAATGATGATGAATAAAACAAGGATAAGTTATAAATCCTTGTAGTTATTAAGTAATAAAACGTGCAACTCTTGCACGTTTCCTCTTTCTCCTTCTGTTTAGATTTTATTTGTTAAAGAGAGTTGTAGACGATCGGGGCTAGTAGGGAGCCGATTAACGGTTCGACCGTGGATAGACCTTAGTCGGGGCAAGGACGAGGGGACCGACTTGGAGGGTTACCTTTTACTTTTAGGTTTCGGGAGTCGATCTAAACTTTATTTGTCAATGCATCATTGTAGTTCTTTTAGCCAAGCTAACAAGAATTGTAGCATACGACGTCTTGAATTAGGTCTTGTGCATTACTTTAGGATTATTCGGGGTAGTTTCGTAATTCTAGATTAGTATTGCTTGAGGACAAGCAATCATTCTAAGTGTGGGGTGGTTGATTTGTACTTTTTTGTAAACTTTTTTGTTATCTTTTTGTGTCGCATTCACGTGTATTTTGCTTGCATTTACGGGTTTTAGGAGTTGTTTTGGCCTATTTTGTTAGTTTTAAGTTTTTATAACTTTTGTACGGTTTTTAGTAGTTTTTCGGACATTTTCACCCTTTTTCGTATTTTTGGTCGTAGGATGACCAAGCGAGTCCCGTGCACATTTGGAGGCATCCCACTCGTCTCGGATTGGAACGGATAAGCAAGGGAACACAGCGCGAATGAGGAGCGACAGCCGGCGGACGTTTAGAGCGGAAACGAGAAAACCGAGCCAGAGTAGCAGTATCAGTCGATCGACTGGACCTCTCCAGATCGATCGCTCGGCAGTGAGGTTGGTATTTTTTGGAAAAGCAGTCGATCGACTAACCCTGAGTTGATCGACTGCCAGTCGATCGATTACTCCTCAGTCGATCGACTTAGACGCAGTCCAGCTCGTGATTTTGGTCTATTTTGACGATTTTGCCCCTGCGTTTTTGTATAAATAGGACCAACTCTCCACCTTATCCAACCAACTCTCCTTGGTGGTTTTGGACTTGTTCCATCTCCTCCAAGCCTCTACCATTCCTTACAATAAAAAACCCTAGCTTAATTCTTAGTTTAAGGTAGTTTTTAGCTAGCTTAGTAATTAGTCTAGTTTAGCTTAGTTAGTTAGTTTTTAGTTAGTTGTTATTAAGCAAGTGTTGGAGTGGGTGACACCCCCTTCATTTGTGGTGCTTGTTGTTTGAACATTTGAAACTTTGAGTTTAATGCAATTGGTAGTTTTCTTTCCCTTAATTTTCTTGTGTTGTTATTGTTGATTGTTGTTATTGAAGTTGTGTTGGTTTTTAGATTTAGTTTGTGTGTTGTTCTTTGCATTTCAATTTCTCGTTTTCATTCCCTAGCTTATGCTGTTCTTCTTTTCTAGCAAACTCCATTGATGCACTCTCTTTTAAAGCTTTTTACTTCTTTTAGTTAGACAAAGTTTTGGTCCCTAAAAGATGTATGAAGCTTTCCTCTTTGGTGATTTGACTTTCCTCCAATTTAATGCTTTTGTCCACTTTCAATTTCAAAGCTTTTGAATTCCCTCCAATTTCCCCTTCAATGTGCAAGCCTTCATGTCATTAATTAATTACTTTCAAGCAAGCTTTAATTTGTATTGATGCAATTAGTTTAGTAATTACGGGTTTAGGGTCTAAGTTCGTTTAGAACCATTAATCAAAACTTGTTGAGAATTGGGATTGACGACTCCAATTACTTGATCGGCAGTCGGGATTGACAACCCGAATCGTGGATTAAGTGTTCGGCAAAAACCGATTGATCATGGAGACGAATCGAACACCCTAAACCCTCATTTTTGTTTAAATCCTTTTTAATTAAAGTTTCCTTTTAAATCCGAGTTTTAGCATAAAACTCAAACACAAATCAATGATTATTGCTTTCGTAGATTAGATTAGTTTAATTTAGCTTAACAAGAGTTGACTAAAAACACCGACTGCCGATTCTATCTATCTTCGAGAGACACGACTCGGGAAAACTTACCGCTCTACAATCGACTTCGTACTATCGTGGAGAAGATTTCTTAGAGTGCTAAGAAATCCTCGATCACTGCCCACACCCACATCAATGAGATGCAGCTTTGCCAGCTATAATTGCTGTGCCATTGTGTTGTCATATCATCCGGTACATTGTGTCACAAAACACAAATATTAATTGGCTGCCCATACCCATATCAATGAGATGCAGCTTTGCCAGCTATAATTGCAGTGCCATTGTGTTGTCTTGTCATCAATTATGTGCACAAAACAATCTCAAAACAACTTGAATAATTGTTCTACTTGCTATAAATCTGTTAGGGAACAAATAATTTGATAATTCATCAGCAAATACATATCAACTACTTCATATTATACTTGAAATAAAGCTAATGGCAAATCACTTCAACGACACAGATGGTATTCCTACACTTCGGGTGAAAACACTCGATTATGGGTGTGAATTCAACACTAAGTGGACACTTGCCAGAGACAAACGTCTACTTGAATTCTTAATCCTCGAAAACGATATTCGAGGATGGAATCCAAATGACGGACTGTTACCAGAGAACCGAGTGAAAGAAGCCAAGTGTTTAGTTAACTGCTCCTTCAAAAATGACCATGCCATTTCCGAAGATGACGTCATAGCCAGAATTGTCCAACTTCAGAGACGATTCAGATTGTTTAAAGAACTGGTTTGGACCCCTGGTACTGTTCGGAACGGGAGTCTGAAAATGGTCTTAGGTGATCATAATATACGAAAGAAATTTATGCCTGTAAGTTCTACACTTCTTTTCAATTATTACAAGTAATTTCAATCTTTCATTATTATTGTTACTACTTGTGATGAATCCAGGATTGTCCAATCAAAAGTTATTGCAACGCTCTTGATGAGGAACCCTTGCTCACAAAAATGGAAGTACTGTTTGGAGATGTATTTCCAACTAACCACCGCATCGGGCAACGGTTCAAATGCTCCAGCAGAGTATGTGCGTAGGTACGCAGTAGTGCTATAGTAATCTAGGACGTAAACACGAGGATCCGCTCTAAATTCGGTACACACCTTTATTGCATGAGATCAAAGAATACCGCTGCTCATCCATCTACCACATGAACATTCTGCTCTCGACAAGGAAACTCGAAAGACTCGACTACGAGCTCCTCCGCTGACCTTCACAGAGACTTTGGCCATTTTTGCCGCCCAATTAAAGCCCGTAACATGGTAAGATGACCCTAATTGCTGTCTTTCTCTGAATAGGTTATATATCTTATCAGCCAAGATTGTTTTATGTTATGGACTCTTGTCGCATCTTTCAAACGATCGTAGAAATTTTGAACACTTCGAAGAAATGTGATTTGGACGATGGTAGTTATTGGGAGCTGTCTAGCACGCTTCATCACTCCATTGATGCACTCGGACATGTTGGTCGTTAGAATGCCACACCGTTTGCTGCCGTCGTGGGACAGTGTCCACTTGCTCTTATCCATGCCATCTAAGTACGCAAATGCATTCGGATCAAGCGCCTTAATCTGCTCCATTATTTTGTGAAAGACTGCAACCCTGGGTTCTGCTCCAACTTTGAAATACATATCCTTCAATTTCACAGACTTGGCATGCGTGTTGAAGTTAGAAGAGACATGTCCCAAACAAAAAACGTTAGAAGAGAATGCCGGAACTTGCTCTAGTGCACTGAGTAGTCCGGCATTCTGGTCAGATATAAGACAAACCCCTTCTATGTCGCGAACAATATATTTTGCAACCATGTGAAGGAACCAATGCCACGAGCTGTAACTCTCTGAATCAACAACTGTGTAAGCTAGTGGCACGACTTGTTGGTTGGCGTCAACTGTAACTGCCATCAACAGCGTGTGCTTGTACTTTCCAACTAAAAAGGTTCCATCAACACTGATCACCTTGCGACGATGTCTAAAAGCCTCGATAAATGGTCGAAATGCCCCAAATACAAATCTTAACATGGGCACATCGGGTATGCCAGAAGATTTGTGTCGCCACTCAACCACGGTCCCCGGGTTGTACATCTGCAAGGCCTCCATATATTTTGGTAAATATTGGACCGACTGCTCCCAAGTCCCGTACACATTTTCAAGAGCCCGCTGCAAACCTTGCCACGCCTTGTGATACGGCACAAGATAACCATATTCTTGTTGACAGTCTGCTGGACATGTAAGGCGCTATATAACGGATCCTGCTCGACGTGGCTGGTAATGAGCATAACAATCATATTTTTACACAAATTGGGGTGATCATTACGTGTAAAACATGCGAGACATCTGTGATTAGAACCCAATCTTGTGATTACCCAAGCACCCTTCCGTTTCCCGAAAACTAGCGCGAAGCCACCATCCGCATTCGGATGATTCGTTAATATCTACATAATTCTCACTAAGTGAACTCGACATGCAAACAAATTTCCAAATCATAGGACTTCTTTCTACCACTCTATACGAACACTTGGCGACGCGCACGGAGTAATCTTTGACAGCCCACACCAAATGTCTTTTATCTCTAAATATCATGCCTATTCCCAACACTCCTTCGTCTTTATTGTAGTACAAGTCCGGTTGAGGGACACCAATGGAATCAATAGGAACGTCTTTGTATACGCGATCGAAAAATGGTATGTTCTTGTACAGTGCCGAGCCTCTATCCGCTCGTTTATGGGTTGTAGGGGCAAGTTCATTCAAGGTAGGTTCAAAAGGATTTTCATCTAGTACGCTATCCCCCCCCCTCCCCCTGATTTTTTTTATTTCGACCCCAAAAAACTTTGGGACGTAAATTGAGGTTCGGGACGCTTTTGGAAATAGCGTCCCGATGGACGGAACGTATTTGGGAATAACGTCCCGCCACAATTTTATAAGTTTATTTGAAACTAACATATTTATTTAATTTATATTTAAATATATATTATATATTTAATTATACCAGTAAACACACATACGCATTTAAAAAAGCTTCGATCTTAATGTAGTTCTCGGACCCGAGATTTCATCGTCTAGCATTAGTTTCTGACCGTTCAATAGTTCTAATGTTCACTATTTTATTGTCTCGGGTCACTATCACACTGGTCACACGTCACCTCACGAGAACGTGTTCAAATCTTTTAAAGAATATTTTATTTTGTCCTTTGAAAACATCACTTATGTGGTCCCAAAACTCTAAATTTAGGCCCCAATGTTGTGGGTACAATTCTGCATTTATTGTTGAAGATAAAACTTAAAACTCTTACAAATGCTAACACATGGAATCCACAACACCAGAAACTTCCGATACTCCTTTCGTTCAACTTTGTTCGTTGTCTTTGACTATTTAAAATAAAGGCAAAGGCTTGTATTAGGCCATGTTAATGGGTCATGATCCGTTAGGTTATATGATCCGATATTATAATATTTTTATACTATGATATATTGATTTTTGTATTGTAAAGTATTAGTTTTTCATAATTTTCTGACTCGTGCTATGATATGATGTATTAGTTTTTGTAATGTAATATTTTTGTACTATGATGTATTGATTTTTTATTATAATGTGTTGATTTTTACATTATAATGTATTGATATAAAATTTTAGCCTAACGAATAATCCGTTAGTCCGGCTGTTGCCCTAAAATAAATTAAGAAGGATGGTTAATATATAGTTTGTAGAAAATCTGGTTTAACTGTACATCATTGTCTTTAATTGTTTCATATAAATTAAGGGAATGACTATGGTACATTTAAAATACCATACCATGTATGATAATTTAATTATAATTTAACACCTCACCTCTATTGGTAGATTAATTTTTTTTAAATAAATTTATTTGTTAATAAAAGTAAAAGTATCATACAGTGACTACATTAATCCCCTAAATTAAGAAGGCTGGTTAATATATAGTTTGTTGAAAATTTGGTTTAACTGTACATTGATCTAATTTTGATTAAATTTATAAGTGATATCTATTTATGTAAAATATAAATTGTTCAAAATAAATTCATTTATATATAGGAAAATTATACGGTGCCTTTAAGAGCACCATGCCCCCCACCCCCTTGCATTTACAACCATATATCACTTAATCTAAAAAGTTTAAAATTGATCTAGTAGTCTCTATTAAATCCCACTAAATAAAAAATGATGTCGTGAAATTACCGTAGAAGTTCCTATATATATATATATATATATATATTGTACAAATTAATTTTTTTTAAAGTTAAAAAAATGCTAAATAATACCACTTTTGTGATTGAATATCTTAATTTTATGTAACAAATCAAACTTGACCTTAATATTATATTACAAGTGAAACAATTAGGATGATTGCTCGGTGCTGCAAGTAATTTAGCAAGTATACATATGGAGGATGGTCCAATAAGAGTCTAATGACCATAACTATTGGATTTATAAATAAATTTGTGGCAGTATGGACTTTTTGCTCAGTTGATCATGAAATTGATTAATATTTACTGTTTACAGTAATTACAACACAGAAACACTAAACTAAGCAAATCAGTTTTTTTTTTCGGTGATGCAATGTTATAAGACTGATACACGTGTATTTATGTTTTGTTTTTTCGTGTAGGACAATTTTATAAAGTAATGTTTGTGGTTCTTTGCAATGATGATCCATGTCTCGTGTCCCGAAGGTTCACGTAACAAATTCTTATAAACTCTTTTTTTTTTCCCAATTATTGGAGTACCATCAAACACCAATGGTCTGAGTGGTCAAACCGACTGTATTTCTCTGCATCATTCCTAATCCAGAATATATTTCGTGTTTCTGAAGGTTGTAAACTATTTACTATAAATATTTATGTATTTCATACTTTTCCTCATTTTTAATTTGTGATATTTGACTTAGACCAGCTCTAGCATTCTGAACTATTTTTATTTTAAATTCTGTATTATTTAATCAGAAACGGAATAATAAAATAAAAAAAACTGATTCAACAAAAAAAGAATACTGATTTTGAATATGTAATCACCGACCTGATGGATATCAAGAAAACTCCTGACGACCTGATCAAACTTGTAAAACAAAACCCAAGTCGGGCAGCTCATGCATGCACCCTCCGATACATAAGTCAGATATTATTCGAGAGAGATGCGCGAGAGCTTAAAACGTAGGATAAAATCAATGTAGAGTAAAAAGTGAGGCATGTGTCCTCTTTATATTGACAAAGACAAGAGACAAGAGACGTGTTCCCAATCTAGGGTTCCCGTCTCCTGTATAAGAGCTCGTCTCTCCTAAAGAAGAGCTCGCCATACAATTTTTAAACTCCATGATCCATGATAATTAGAGATGACTGAATTATTACACATAAAATTGTATAAAGAGAGAATAATATGAGCTCCATGATAGAGAGAGAATGGTGAAATTATGAAATAAGAGCATGAGAGCTGAGATAAGAGCCTTAATCTCCTATTTATAAGATTATTTAGAGTTCTCCACCTGCTGATAATAATCCTCCATAAGATGAGATTAAATCTCCTAATTGTACCAAGTCTCCATAATTAGAAAATATTCTCATATTAGAATTCTTACTTCCCATAATTCCATAATAACCATAAATATATATTACCATATACGTCGGAACCTAGAACCTTCTACCCCCTCCGTTACTTTCTTACTATATATAATCAAGTCGATTTTTGATGTCGTATCAGTTAGTCCCCCATATTCTGGCTGATTGAGGTACGAAATCCGGTAGAATATAAAGAATAAAGATTTCTTTTATCGGACCTAAAACAGGTCGACCAAAAGGTCATCCAATACCATAAACCATAACCCTAATATATTACCTAACAATTTCTTTAGCCCGTCGGGACCCGTTTCACATTGGGCGTGGAGGTGATCTTGATGGGGAATCACCCTTTTGAATCGATTGTGCTCCTAACATCGTGCTAGGAACTCAGTCGCAAACAAAATCAGTAGTTGTAGAAGAAACGTTCTCGGGAATAAAAAGGGGCCTTGGTCTTGGTGGATTTGAACGATGGATGTTGTCAATAAACGGTGCAAAATTGTGTCGAAGAGATCGTCTACCTTGCATAAACTCAATAACAAACCAATGTACCAAGCGGCAAAAAATCCAAACCAAGTGCAATTATACAAATAACGACGAAATAGAAAATAAAAAGAAAAACATCCTTAATTCCTATTCGTTGTCCCCGGCAACGGCGCCAAATTTTTGATCCAAACTTTTGTGCACCCCTTTTAAGATATTTGATTTAAAAATACGTAAGTTTGCTCGCAAGAGTACGAGGAACTTGTAGGGTGGTGAGTTTGACACAAGTCGATTCTCTCGAGGACAACTGTTCGGTCTCTTGGATGTTTTTCTCAACTCACAAACTAACATAAAATACATGTACATTGGAATTTTTGAAGATTTTGAATTGATCATTATGGACTAAGGCAATATAAATACTAAGACTAATTAAACTAATTATTTTAAACTAGATTAACAACTACGAATAATAATTAAGCTACCAATAAAACGCAGCGAAGATTTAAACCTAATTAACGAACCTAAGAACATGAATATAAGAAACTATCACGAAGCAATTGTATCATAAGAATCTAAAAACAGGAGATTAAGTCAAATCGCATAAATAAACTAGATAAATCCAATATCCAAGCATGAAACAATTAAACTAGTTAAACTAGTTCTAGATTTAACTAAGAATTTAACCACAAAATTAACTACGAAATTAACTAGGAAATTAACTACGAAATTAACTAAGAGTTTAGAAAACTTATTGTAACTACTAAAAGTGATAAAAATCTCCAACTATTCCGGAGTTGAGGAGAAGATCTCGAATTGAAGTGAATCTTTGAACCGTACGGACTTGAATCTTCAATCTCGATATCCAACTTCATAACGGAATGTGAAAATGCGTTATTTATGTGCTAGCTAACCCTAGGTAGTCGTGTGTCTTCTTTTGGTAGTTGTCTCTCTCTAAAATACCGAAATATGAAGGGTATTTATAGAAATAACATGTCTTGGCGCCCATGAAACCCTAAAAATGCATTTTTGGGCAGCTATATCGACGTCGCATCGACCGACGCGTGCTGAAGCTCGGCGTCGACTGACGCTGTCATGGATCGACGAAACAACAAGTTGCATCGGGTTGGCGTCGACAGACGCACTCTTGGATCGATGCTTTAGAGAGTTGTGTCGGCTTGCGTCGACAGAGTGTCGACCGTCGCGAGCAGGATCCGCGTCGACGTAGCGTCGACCGACGCGACTGGGAGTACGTCTCATTTTTCTCGATCTTTCTGCTACTCGTTCACCGGAAAGCTCGTTCTCCACTCTTGAACATCGAACTTCATCTATTTACGCGCTGGACTCTTCCGGTTACTTAGCTGTAAGGTGAAAAACAACGAATAATCACCTATTCTCATCGATTATGATCAAAATACGGTAAAATAAGATGAAAATATAAAAATACAGAATTAAGCTTAAATCATCCAACTTATACCAAAAATAAATAGAAAAATGAACTAAAATACTAATAAAAATAAGGACAAATCTACGCTAATCAACCACTCCACGCTTAATTGGTTTGTTCGTTCTCGAACAAACGATAAATTCAAGGACCAACAAGAATGAAAAACAGTCCAAGCAATGAGCCGTGCTATGCTACATACATAATTTTGAAAATATAGGTACAAATCACGCAACGTCAAACACTCCACCTTTATTACATCGTCACTTCAAAATCAAAATCATGCATCCTCTCAAAAGGGAAATAAATATGTGCGTGTACGCTTAAAAGCACTCAAGCATTGCTGCATAGGACGTGTATACGCTCAAATCATACAAATACATGCACAATAAGCAAGCACGGAAAATCAATCTCTTTTCAATCGCAAATTAAGTGTGTTGTCAAAACTGAGAATCGGAAAAGGTCTTTACGGGTTGTAATGTAAGGCTCTTTCTTAGCCACTTAACACTCGTAACTTAGCCCTTAAAATTGGGCTATTTCTCAACTCGCAACTCTAGAACCGACTGTAAGCTCAGACCACTTAAACACAATTGAAGCGTATAATGTGCTTCTTATTACAATCAACTCTTTTGACTTTTAAACATTAGGCTTCACAATAAAATAAACAATAATAAACAAGCCTTTATAAGCGCGTAGGCAATTAATCAACACTATCCACCATCCTATTTTGTTTCTCCCTTTTTTTTATTCTCCCTTTTTTCTTTTTCTTTACTTTCCCCCTTTTATCATTTTTATGGGGTTTTTCTTTTCTCTTTTTTTTTTCCGGATGGTGGTCCTAAATTACGAAAATTCATAAACATCATAAATTCCTAATAAAAATTTCAAAACTCTAATAACCAATAAAAATAACGAACTCCTACCCCACGCTTTTAATGGGTTTGTAGGGGTCAACTTAAAACACACATGGCTATAGGCATGAATTATTTAGTTATGATTGGCTCATTCGGAATTTATAGTGGCTAATATATATGGATATGGCCAGAAATAGGGTTTTTTCTGTGCCTTAAACTATTTTTCAAAGTCAACTACAGACAACGGTTTCAAAGAGATATCAACTCATTCAATTACATGCAATGATGATAATCACTCAGGCTACTCAAAGGCTTTTTGCATGAAAAAGTTTGAATTGACGTTGCTTTTAGGTTTTGTGAAATCGATTGCGTCCAAGTACCATTTTACAATATATAAATAATAATTTTTTAAAATTTATGCACTTATTCATGCTCAAAGACAAGAACATTAAATCAAACATAGTTAACTTTGTCAGGCAAGCCATACAAACACAATTAAGCGCAGAAATAGCAATTAATCACGTTTAAGAATTTAATTATTACAGGCCAAATATTTAAAAATTACACAATTTAGCAATAAAAATCACACTCGACCACCCCCCTCTCTAAAAATCCCGACAATCTCCTGATTGCCACAAATACATCAAAAATAAAAACGAAGAAGGTCAGGAAAATATCCCTGAAAATAGAAGGTCAAGCCGCTACTCGATGATTTGTGCAACTGGCCGGTGCTCCATCGTACGTGATATAATATGTCCTAAAGAAAACAAAAAAAACAAAGACAAAGAAAATAACAATATTTTTGGATTTTTTATTTTTATATATTTTTTATTTTATTTTTTTTCAAAGCATAAAATAAAGATACAAAGAATTTACAACTCGCGGGATCCATCATCCTCGGGGTTCTCATCAACGTCCATGCTTGGTTGGGGAACCGATGCCTCAAAACACTCCTCGAGCCTCGAAATACGAGCTCGCATCTTCCTCAAGCTTCGACGGTTTTGCTCGTGGTTCGTGTCAATCTTGTCGTCAATGATTTGGAGCTTGTCGAACATCTTCAATTGAAATGCTCGGTTATCCTCAAAAAATTGGCCCCAATCGGGACTCGGGCCCGAATTGGTACGTGGGGCCGGCTCCATTGTCGTGTCACCATCCTCTTCGTTCAGTCGAGACGAGGAGCCTTCTTGAGTTGAAGACCTCACTCGGGGTGTAGGGGCACGGGTCAAAGAAAGTGAAGTCGTCCCGAGTGGAAGCAAGCCGTTTCCGACCGGATCGAACCCAAAGTGACGGGCGAGGCCGGTAATGTACGGTGCGAAGGAGAGAAGTGGCATTTTTCTACACGGTGTACCCTTAATAACATTGTAGATTCTGCTCAAAATCAATGGGTATAGCTGGACTTGACGACCGTCAAGAAGACACTGTAGAACGTAGAGCTCGGACTTGGTCGCATATGTGGCCTCGTTTTTGCATAAAATAATGTGGGCGAGAATCTTGTAGGCGACATAGAGGGCTTCGTCTTGAATCTTCGAGCAAGGAAATTGCTTGCAATCGTTCGTGTTTCCCCCGGTTATCATCCCCAAGAAAGAGGCTAAATTGAAGCCTTGAATGCCCACCGGGTGGTCCCCTTCGGCCGGGAAACCAAAAATGTTGCCAAAAAATTCTTCGTCCACATGAACGTCGTTATCACCTAGCCTACATGTGAACGTCTGGTCATTCTGGATTGCCAAAGTAGTGAAAAACTCGAGCATAAGGTCGCTAAATCCGGGAAGGTGCATGCGGGAGAAATACCCACAACCGAGGTTGTCGACATAACGAGAGAGGTCGGTATGGTGCTCCGAACCATTTGAGGCTTGCTCCTCAATCTCTTCAACATTAATCATCCGATGGGTGGCAAACCCCCATTGTCGAATATTCTTAAAAACGTCCCCTTCTTTTTTGTCGTAAATTGGGAACGACGCTTTGTATTTCCCCGACATATCCTTACGTTTTCCCGCTCGAGACATTGTTAATCAAATAGTAGTTGAATGTGAATGAAAAATCTTGAAAATAAAACTTTTTGGTTCTTTGGGGAATTTCGACGAAAACTTGGCGTGCGTGTTCAACCAACTAACAATTTGAGCAATCCTTGCACCAAAAGCTTCCCAAACACAACAAATCACAATATATATATATATATATCCCAAGAGAGTTTTAAGCGAAGTACCTCGACGATTGAAGCTCGAATTAGCTTGGCTCCGAAAAATTGCCCCAAACCCTACGTAGCTCGTTTTGGAGAATTTGGCTAGTATGTTAGATGGTGGATTGAATTTCTGGGTATGTAGTAAATTTATGGATGTTTGAATGTTAGAGTGCAAGAGTTTGTTGAAGAAAGAAAGAAATTATGGGAGAAGGCAAGAAAATTGAAGTTTGGAGTTAGAAGAGGAGGAAAAGTGAGAAGAGAAGGGATTTGGGCGAATTTATGCTATTTTCTGGGCTATTCCCGCGGGTCAACCGAATATGGGTTGTGTTCGAGGGTCAAAATTGACACTGCGCCGACCGAAGCAAACCCAATCGATGCTTCAGAGACTAATTCCTCGACAGTTGCGTCGACGCCGCGTCAACCGACGCGAGCAGTCTCAGCGTCGACGCGAGCAGTCTCAGCGTCGACGCGAGCGGAATTTCTGGGTCGATGTTTCTTCGCTTAATTTATCAGTTCCCTTCGTTCGAGTTCTTCCATCTGTTCTAAAAAGATAAAAACCAAAATAAAACATTAAATAACTGAAAATAAAATACAAAAGGATACAAAAAGCTCGGGTTGCCTCCCGAGAAGCACAAATTTTAACGTTGCTTGCTCAACGCTATATTGCTCGTTTAATTCTAACCGCACGGTGGGTCTCCAAACTCCACCAATTTGCGATCTCGATTCTTCTTTCCTCTATCGTGATAAGGTTTTAGTCTATGTTTGTGAGATTGAAATGATGATTTTCCGACCTCATCATACAACGTGGCTACTCCATACTCGTCCATCTCTTTTATCAAGAACGGTCCACTCCATGCAGCCTCGAAATCAGCCGGGTCAAACTTACGTTCGTGATTAAACATCACTAATTCCCCAGCCTCATACTGCAAGTTTTTAACTTCCTTGGTACGAACCTCTTTCGATTTCTTCTTATTTGGCATCCAAATGCTGTCGTAAGCCTCGCCCTTGTTCCTTACATAGTCAAAAATTTTATTGGGGTCGAGGGAATCGTACATCGAATGATTTGTTGGTGGCTTCAACTCCACATCTAGTTCCTCTTGAAATTCTTCAATAATATCATTTATGTCAATCCCTAATAACTCGATCACCTCTTCTCCACTCAAATCGTTCTCGTCGTCAAACTCATCAAACTCTTCACTTAACTCAACTTCTAGTATATCCCCCTCCTTCCTTGGAAATTCGGCGTCGTCCCCGTCGCCTAATTTATCCACAACCACAACTCCTTTTAGCTCGTGGATGCATGAAGCAATGGGATCAAAGAACGAACAATCGTCTTGCATAGCAGGGGAGGGAGTGTTTTGAATATCCTTTAGAGAAAACGTCACTTTTTCGTCCAAAACGGTCATTGTCATCCTCCCTTTGTGAACATCAATCAGAGTATGGGAGGTAGACATAAAGGGGCGCCCCAATAAAATGGTATGCTCCGTTCTCCCATCCGGTACTTCGCCAACATCCATAACCACAAAATCAACCAAAATTACTAGCTCTCCAACTTGTATTAAAACATCCCCAACTATCTCCAAAGGTACCCAAGTTGAGCGATCGGCCAACTGTAGACGCATGGTTGTCGGCTTTAGTGGTCCAAGATCAAATTCTTGATAAAGTGAATAAGGCATTAGATTAACTCCTGCTCCAAGATCTAACATTCCTATTGCTTTTTGTCCATTAGCCAATGAAATAGTGATGCAGAAACTTCCAGGATCGCGTTCCTTGGGTGTTAATGGCTTCTTAAAAACCGCGCTAACTTCCTTTGGCAGTGTTACAAATTGGTTTGACGCCAAGCGTCTCTCCCTTGAAGCAAGTTCTTTGAAAAACTTCACATAGGCAGGCATTATTTTGATCACCTCCAAAAGTGGCAAGTTGATATTGACGTTCTTTAATAAGTTATATAGTTCCATGAACCTTTTGTTCTCTTTCGCTGGACACAAACAGCTTGGAAAAGGAATAACATGCTTGATTGGCGTCGTTAATTGCTTTGGAGGTGGTGGTTTAGGAACATCGTCTTTTCCAAGGGCGTTATTCGGAATTGTCCCTTGAATGGATCCGGGAACATATCGATTAGAGGATTTATGCAGCTGATCTACTGGTTTAGAATCATAGCCCTTGCTAGGAGTTGGTGTTTTATTCTCGACCTCGACCTCACCATCTCGGCCAACTACTCCGTTATCGATCTTCTTTCCACTGCGAAGGACATGAACTGCTGATGCTTGTTCTGCTTGGCTGGGAAGTTTACCTTTCTCGTCTGAGAGCTTGGCTAGGTGAGTCGATAATTGACCTATTGTTGTTTTAAGTTTCCTCTGCCCAGCCGTATTCTCAAGAATAGCCTTTTTCATGTCAGTGGTTTCGATTCAAACGTCCGCGAGTCCATCTCGGTTTTTAATAGTTTCGGCCACTTGATTCTACTGCCAAACCAAAAGTTGATCAGTTGATTGAACTGTTGTAGGCACCTTCCCTTGCGTATGGAAATTATTTTATTGTGGTGGCATTGGTTCTTGCGAATGTGGTGGCGGGTACTGCGGATCAGGTGGCTTATAATTCAGACTCTCTGGTCCCCACTTAAAAAGAGGATTATCACGTTGCGCGGTAAACTTCCTGGGCCCTTGATTTGAATAAATCTGGATTGCGTTAACGTCTTCATGTTGTTCAACATTGTTTGGACACATGTCTGCTAAATGTTGGGGGGATCTGCATTGGTTACACGCTGCAACATTCTTTTGTGCAGCGGCCTTGCTTGTCCGTTCGGCTTTCCAAGATGCTAATTTCTCGTCAAATATCTCCTCACATTTTTCCTTGACTAATTCTCCGTCATCTAAATCGGGATCGGGGATGGACACCTCATTAACTTTTAATTCACGAGGCCGAGATTTGGTTTGTCTAGATTTCTTGCTTTGCTTCTCCAACGCTTGTCTTGCCTCGATGGCCGTCAAATCTTCGAAATCTCCTCCTGCCGCTATCTCTACTTCTCTTTTCCTATGGTCCAACAGTCCATCGAAGAAAAGTTGGTTAGTCATCTCCGGGGAGTAGTTGTGGTGGGGGAAAGCTTGCAAAAGCGTCTTGTAATGCTCCCATGTTTCATGAAATAGCTCTCCATCCAACTGTTCAAAGGTAGCAATTTGCCTCCGAAGATGCCCCGTTGTTTGTACTGAATAGTATTGATTTAAGAACTTCTCACTGATCATCTCCAAGTCAGTCAATGAACCAGGCTCTAGGGATAGTATCCATTACTTTGCCTTGTCCTTCATGCTATACGGGAAATAAATCATTCGTACCTCCTCTTGGTTAAGGCCATGAACCACAAATCTGCCAACCTCATCAACAAAATAGTTCAAAAACGCCAAATGGTCTTCATGGGCACCTCCGTGGAAAGTCAAGAGTAAATTAAGTTGGTGCGGTTTGATCTCCACTTCTATTAGTCCAAGAACAATAGCGGACCTAAAAGGCACAACCTTCGGACGTGCTAAATCGCGTTGTCTAGGTGCTCTATCTCCCCTTGGTTCTCTAACTTGGTACTGAGCTCTTTCGTAGCGATTGTTATATGCGTTTCTTTCGTAATCATTATCGTGCTTGTATCTCCTTTAAAAATGGTCTTGTTCGTAGCCATGGTTTTGGTTTTCCAACCAATTATTCACGTGCCTATGATTGTTAGCATGCTCGTTATGCTGAAGAAAGTCTTCATTCCTGAATGGCATGTTCTCGATGTTGTGTTGACAATTGAGATCGTCGTTCCTTTCTTCGTTTTGCCTAATCTTTGCCATGTTGTGTTGGTGATTGACTACGTTGTTCCGTTAGTTAACTCCTTCGTTTCTCCCCGCGTCTTGTCTCACATTCTCTACGTTTTGCTGATAATTAGCCCAATAAGCTCGGGGCTGTGGTTGTCCTTGAATAACGATTGGTTCACTACCATACCCATTTCGCATTGGGCGTGGAGGTGATCTTGATGAGGAATCACCCTTTCGAATCGATTGTGCTCCTAACATCGTGCTAGGAACTCAGTCGCAAACAAAAACCAGTAGTTGTAGAAGAAACGTTCTCGGGAATAAAAAGGGGCCTTGGTCTTGGTGGATTTGAACGATGGATGTTGTTAATAAACGATGCAAGATTGTGTCGAAGAGATTGTCTACCTTGCATAAACTCAACAACAAATCAACGTACCAAGCGGCAAAAAATCCAAACCAAGTGCAATTATACAAATAACGACGAAATAAAAAATAAAAAGAAAAACATCCTTAATTCCTACTCGTTGTCCCCGACAATGACGCCAAATTTTTGATCCAAACTTTTATGCACCCCTTTTAAGATATTTAATTTAAAAATACGTAAGTTTGCTCGCAAGAGTACGAGGAACTTGTAGGGTGGTGAGTTTGACTCAAGTCGGTTCTCTCAAGGACAACTGTTCGGTCTCTTTGATGTTTTTCTCAACTCACAAACTAACAAAAAATACATGTACAATGGGGATTTTGGAAGATTTTGAATTGATCATTATGGACTATGGCAATATAAATACTAAGACTAATTAAACTAATTATTTTAAACTAGATTAACAACTACGAATAATAATTAAACTACCAATAAAACGCAGCGAAGATTTAAACCTAATTAACGAATCTAAGAACATGAATATAAGAAACTATCACAAAGCAATTGTATCATAAGAATCTAAAAACAGGAAATTAAATCAAATCGCATAAATAAACTAGATAAATCCAATATCCAAGCATGAAACAATTAAACTAATTAAACTAGTTCTAGATTTAACTAAGAATTTAACCACGAAATTAACTACAAAATTAACTAGGAAATTAACTACGAAATTAACTAAAAGTTTAGAAAACTTATTGTAACTACTGAAAGCGGTAAAAATCTCCAGCTATTCCGGAGTTGAGGCGAAGATCTCGAATTGAAGTGAATCTTTGAACCGTACGGATTTGAATCTTCAATCTCGATCTCTAACTTCGTAACGGAGTGTGAAAATGCATTGTTTATGTGCTAGCTAACCCTAGGTAGTCGTGTGTCTTCTTTTGGTAGTGGTCTCTCTCTAAAAAAACCAAAATATGAATGGTATTTATAGATATAGCATGTCGCGCACAAGAAACCCTAAAAATGTATTTCTTGGCAGCCACGTCGACGTCGCGTCGACCGACGCGTGCTGAAGCTCGGCGTCGACGCTGTGTGTGTGCTTGCGTAGACTGGGCGGGGCGTCGACTGACGCTGTCATGGATCAACGCAACAGCAAGTTACATCGGCTTGGCGTCGACAGACGCACTCTTGGATCGACGCTTCAGAGAGTTGCGTCGGCTTGGCGCAGACAGAGTGTCAACCGTCATGGGCAGGATTCGCATCGGAGTAGAGTCGACTCTTTCATCGACCGATGCGACTTAGAGTACGTCTCATTTTTCTCGATCTTTCTGCTACTCGTTCATCGGAAAGCTCGTTCTCCACTCTTGAACATCGAACTTCATCTATTTACGCACTGAACTCTTCCGGTTACTTAGATGTAAGGTGAAAAACAATGAATAATCACATATTCTCATCGATTATGATCAGAATACTGTAAAATAAGCTAGAAATATAAAAATACGGAATTAAGCTTAAATCATCCAACTTATACCAAAAACAAATAGAAAAACGATCAAAAATACTAATTAAAATAAGGACAAATCTACGCTAATCAGTAACGAGTTTTCATAATACTGTTTTATTTGGTGAGAACTCACCACCCTCATATAAGAGCTCGTCACTCCTACACGAGAGCTCGCCACTCCCAAAACAGCTCGGGCCCCTATAAAAAAGATTACTCCTTCTAAAGGGGGAGGTCGCCTCATAAATCCATATAAAACCTTCATGTTTACCAACCTGGATATTTGTCAGCTCATAATCATAATACTATAAACCATAAAGACATCATCAACCTAAACGAGCGTTAATCCACAACCATAAGAACATAAAAGCCATTGCCAACCCGAATAAGTGTCGGCCCATAAAAAACTATAAGAGTGCGCATATATTTGAATTATGTAGCTATGGAGAAATCATCGACCTAAAATAGGTTGGTCAAAACCTCAATCATAAGAACATATATTTAAGCATTGCTCAGTGTTACACCTTTTACACGACAACTCGGCAGGTCGGCAAGTCTACGGGGTAAACGGTGTTGCCATGGTGCAACATCGTACGAGACAAGGGAAAGTGACACATATTTAGAGGTTTCCAGGCATTTGTGTCAAGATATTGACTTATATGTGCCTTTGTTTTGTTTTGCAAGAAGTTTGACATTGAAAAACTGTGGAGACACTAGTGCCTGTACAGACAAGCAGTGTCTATTGGTGGGTCTTTGCATATTTTCTAAGGCCTATTATATAGGGGGAAGGATCTGTGAAACTCTAGATCTATGGTGACCCAGGGGGTTTCAGCTATGGCTCATGAGAGACGCTGACAGTTGGCAACACTAGTCATGGGAATGGGTCACGAGTCGATCTAAGTTTCTAACCCGACACAGGGTTGGGTCGACCTAATTTGTAAGCAAGCATGGTATTGCTTGCGGATCTAAGGCGGGAAGTTAAGAGCTATGTTGGAGATGGTTGGTGGCTTGGGTGGATAGTTACGAGCTAGACTCGATGAGGTGCGCAAGGGACTGCACACTTGTGCACATTCCAGCTGTTTGGCTAAATAGCGATGAGCAGTTATGCGAGTCCTTTCGGCATATATTGGATGGAAAGGCGGATTTACGACGGAAGGTAGTTTTCAAGCTCAAGAAGCGCGAGATTCATGTCGAGCGAGCTGACTTGAGTAGTTTGGCGCCATTCCTCATCGCGAGCATGCAGGCCTCGAGCGGTTATGGGTAACAGCAAAGTGGGGCAATTTTCTACAGCGTGTGGTTGGAGGTCGGTTACGTCCCTATTTATATAATGTAACACCCACGCATCAAATCCACATTTTCATATTTTTATTTATCATTGTGCATTAAAAATATAAATTTTAGTCCCAAGCTCGTCACCGTAAACAATTTTCTATTATTGGTTTCAAATAATTTACGGATTCTATTTAATCGAATTAATAGCTCGGTTATCAAATAAATTATAATTATCGACTTATAAAAATTATTATAATTATTTAGTATTTTAGTTATTTGATTTTTTATTTAAATTACTATTGAGTCGTTTACAAAATTTATTCAATTTAACTATTGGGTCATCTGTTGGACTGTTTCATTTTCGAATTTCAAACTAAGTCCAATAACTAGCCCAAGCCCATCAAAACCTAACCCTAAACCTTCCTAAAATAAGGGTATATAAATGAAAATCCAAAGCACCACCCAATCCCCACATTTCATGTTTCTACAGCCACAAACTAAACTAAACCCACATTTTTGAACCTTACGGTCTCAAGAAACAATCCACCATTCAAACAAATTTTTCCAAACATTATCAAATCCTACCAACTGTTATTCATTCTTTTCTGCAAGCAAGCAAATAGCAACAAGGTGAAGGAAACAAAAACTCAAAGCAAGCAGGTAAAGTAGGAAAGGCTGGGGGTCAATTTGTGATTTTTGGAAAAAGTTTTGATTAAATAATTGGTCTCAGCCCTAATCCTTAAATCATCCGCCCGTCCCGTTTTCATTTTCCTCAAAACCATCTGTCCTCTCCTTTCTTCTCCGTCCAGAAATCGGCGCAGCAACAACGGCTCTGACAGCGGCGTACGGGCGGCGGCAAGAGCGCAGCAACTGGCGAGTGAGGCATCTCGGTGGTTGGCCTCGGCGGAAACCCGTGGCCAATGGCAGCCCTGACGTCTACCCGCAGCGGCGGCGACTGCGTGGGTTTTGTGACAGCGCCTCGCTTAATCGGCGACACAGAGGTGCCTCCGGCGAAGGCGACGGCCATAAGAGGCGGCGGCTGGAGAACGGCGGTCTCCGGCTCAAGAAGACGACTGTGACGGTTTGACGTGGCTGTGGTGGTATTGAAAAAAACGTGGGCCGCTGGAAATGGGTGTGACGGTGGTTGGGATGACTTCGGGCTGGTTGGGTTTGTGTGTTTCCGGGTCGCTGGCGGCAACGACTTTCCTCAGTCGGTGGCCGAAAAAACGATAATTGGTTGGGGGGGAAGATCCGGGCCTTCGAGCCGTGGCTGGTTGTTTGTCGGCAGGTGGCCGTGGTGGAAGTTTGGCTGGAAAATTTTGTGGCTGTCTGGGTTTGGACAGTCCGATGGTGCTCGGGCTTGGTGGTGACTGGGAGTTGGCGGCCGTTGGTTTGGGTTGATTTGGTTTGTTGTAGCCGTATGTAGGATATGTGGGTGATTTGAGAAAAAGAAAGACAAAAGCAGAGAGTTTAGATGAAAAGCAGAAGCTGGAAAGTGGTTTGATAAGCTTTAGGAAAGCAAGGACCAAGCTACCTGGTTTTCTTCCGGCTGTATGAAAAAAACTGAAAGTTGGAAATGTGTTGTTTTGGTTGGTTTTGATTTGGAAAGTTGTAGATCAGAGATAAAAAATAAAATC